>CM059415.1:21227542-21472542 GCA_030378225.1 Knoxia roxburghii | reverse complement strand
ACCACGTCTCAAAACAACTAGCACCACGTCATAATCAACGAGCACCACGTCAAGAAAATTTCTACATCCATGTGTGTGAATTTCAACATATTTTTTTCACAAAGACAGTCCACCACGTCTCAGAACAACTAACACTACGTCAAAAACAACTAGCACCACGTGTAGAAACGTCTACATCCATGCGTGTGAATTTAAAATGAATTTTTTCAGAAAGACAGTCCACTACGTCACAGAACAACTAGCACCATGTCCAGAAACAACTAGCACCACGTGAGAACATCTACATCCATGCGTGTGAATTTAAACTATTTTTTGTTCACAAAGACATTCCACCGCATCTCAGAAGAACTAGCTCCACGTCAAAAACAACTAGAACCACGTCCAGAAATGTCTACATCCATGTGTGTGAATTTAAACTGATTTTTTTCACAAATACAGTCCACCACGTCTCAGAAAAACTAGCACCACGTCCAAAAACGTCTACCTCCATGCGTGTGATTTTAAACTAATTTTTTTCTCATGGACAGTCCACCACGTCTCAAAACAACTTGTACCACGTCCAAAAACAACTAGCACCATGTCCAGAAATGTCTACATACATGCAGGTGAATTTAAACTGATTTTTTTCACAAAGATTGTCCACCACGTCTCAAAACAACTAGCACCCCGTCATAAACAACGGGCACCACGTCCAGAAACGTCTACATCCATGTGCTTGAATTTCAAAAGATTTTTTACACAAAGACAGTCCACCACATCTCAGAACAACTAGCACCACGTAAAGAAACGTCAACATCCATGCGTGTGAATTTAAACTGATTTTTTTCACAAAAACAGTCCACCACGTCTCAAAACAACTAGCACCACGTCAAAAACAAATAGCACCACTTCTTGAAACGTCTACATCCATGTGTGTGAATTTAAACTGATTTTTTTCCCAAAAACTGTCCACCATGTCCAGAAACGACTACATCCATGCGTATGAATTTAAACTAATTTTTTTTCTCATAGATAGTCTGCCACGTCTCATAATAACTTGCACCATGTCTGGAAATGTCTACATTTATGCGTGTGAATTTAAACAGATTTTTTCCACAGAGACAGTCCACCACGTCTCAAAACAACTAGCACGACGTCATAAACAAAGAGCACCACGTCAAGAAATGTCTACATCCATGTGTGTGAATTTCAACATATTTTTTTCACAAAGACAGTCCACCACGTCTCAAAACAACTAACATTACGTCAAAAACAACTAGCACCACGTGTAGAAACGTCTACATCCATGCGTGTGAATTTAAAATGAATTTTTTCAGAAAGACAGTCCACTACGTCACAGAACAACTAGCACCATGTCCAGAAACAACTAGCACCACGTGAGAACATCTACATCCATGCGTGTGAATTTAAACTATTTTTTTTCACAAAGACATTCCACCGCATCTCAGAAGAACTAGCTCCACGTCAAAAACAACTAGAACCACGTCCAGAAATGTCTACATCCATGTGTGTGAATTTAAACTGATTTTTTTCACAAATACAGTCCACCACGTCTCAGAAAAACTAGCACCACGTCCAGAAACGTCTACCTCCATGCGTGTGATTTTAAACTAATTTTTTTCTCATGGACAGTCCACCACGTCTCAAAACAACTTGTACCACGTCCAAAAACAACTAGCACCACGTCCAGAAATGTCTACATTCATGCGTGTGAATTTAAACAGATTTTTTCCACAAAGACAGTCCACCACGTCTCAAAACAACTAGCACCATGTCAAAAATAACTAGCACCATGTCCGGAAACGTCTACATACATGCGTGTGAATTTAAACAGATTTTTTTCACAAAGACTGTTCACCACGTCTCAAAACAACTAGCACCACGTCATAAACAACGAGCACCACGTCCAGAAACGTCTACATCCATGTGCTTGAATTTCAAAAGATTTTTTACACAAAGACAGTCCACCACGTCTCAGAACAACTAGCACCACGTAAAGAAACGTCAACATCCATGCGTGTGAATTTAAACTGATTTTTTTCACAAAAACAGTCCACCACGTCTCAAAACAACTAGCACCACGTCAAAAACAAATAGCACCACTTCTTGAAACGTCTACATCCATGTGTGTGAATTTAAACTGATTTTTTTCCAAAAACAGTCCACCATGTCCAGAAACGACTACATCCATGCGTATGAATTTAAACTAATTTTTTTTCTCATAGATAGTCTGCCACGTCTCATAATAACTTGCACCATGTATGGAAATGTCTACATTCATGCGTGTGAATTTAAACAGATTTTTTCCACAGAGACAGTCCACCACGTCTCAAAACAACTAGCATGACGTCATAAACAAAGAGCACCACGTCAAGAAATGTCTACATCCATGTGTGTGAATTTCAACATATTTTTTTCACAAAGACAGTCCACCACGTCTCAGAACAACTAACATTACGTCAAAAACAACTAGCACCACGTGTAGAAACGTCTACATCCATGCGTGTGAATTTAAAATGAATTTTTTCAGAAAGACAGTCCACTACGTCACAGAACAACTAGCACCATGTCCAGAAACAACTAGCACCACGTGAGAACATCTACATCCATGCGTGTGAATTTAAACTATTTTTTTTCACAAAGATATTCCACCGCATCTCAGAAGAACTAGCTCCACGTCCAAAACAACTAGAACCACGTCCAGAAATGTCTACATCCATGTGTGTGAATTTAAACTGATTTTTTTCACAAATACAGTCCACCACGTCTCAGAAAAACTAGCACCACGTCCAGAAACGTCTACCTCCATGCGTGTGATTTTAAACTAATTTTTTTCTCATGGACAGTCCACCACGTCTCAAAACAACTTGTACCACGTCCAAAAACAACTAGCACCACGTCCAGAAATGTCTACATTCATGCGTGTGAATTTAAACAGATTTTTTCCACAAAGACAGTCCACCACGTCTCAAAACAACTAGCACCATGTCAAAAATAACTAGCACCATGTCCGGAAACGTCTACATACATGCGTGTGAATTTAAACTGATTTTTTTCACAAAGACTGTCCACCACGTCTCAAAACAACTAGCACCACGTCATAAACAACGAGCACCACGTCCAGAAACGTCTACATCCATGTGCTTGAATTTCAAAAGATTTTTTACACAAAGACAGTGCACCACGTCTCAGAACAACTAGCACCACGTCCAGAGATGTCTACATTCATGCGTGTGAATTTAAACAGATTTTTTCCACAAAGACAGTCCACCACGTCTCAAAACAACTAGCACCATGTCAAAAATAACTAGCACCATGTCCGGAAACGTCTACATACATGCGTGTGAATTTAAACTGATTTTTTTCACAAAGACTGTCCACCACGTCTCAAAACAACTAGCACCACGTCATAAACAACGAGCACCACGTCCAGAAACGTCTACATCCATGTGCTTGAATTTCAAAAGATTTTTTACACAAAGACAGTCCACCACGTCTCAGAACAACTAGCACCACGTAAAGAAACGTAAACATCCATGCGTGTGAATTTAAACTGATTTTTTTCACAAAAACAGTCCACCACGTCTTAAAACAACTAGCACCACGTCAAAAACAAATAGCACCACTTCTTGAAACGTCTACATCCATGTGTGTGAATTTAAACTGATTTTTTTCCCAAAAACAGTCCACCATGTCCAGAAACGACTACATCCATGCGTATGAATTTAAACTAATTTTTTTTCTCATAGATAGTCTGCCACGTCTCATAATAACTTGCACCATGTCTGGAAATGTCTACATTCATGCGTGTGAATTTAAACAGATTTTTTCCACAGAGACAGTCCACCACGTCTCAAAACAACTAGCATGACGTCATAAACAAAGAGCACCACGTCAAGAAATGTCTACATCCATGTGTGTGAATTTCAACATATTTTTTTCACAAAGACTGTCCACCACGTCTCAAAACAACTAGCACCACGTCATAAACAACGAGCACCACGTCCAGAAACGTCTACATCCATGTGCTTGAATTTCAAAAGATTTTTTACACAAAGACAGTCCACCACGTCTCATAACAACTAGCACCACGTAAAGAAACGTCAACATCCATGCGTGTGAATTTAAACTGATTTTTTTCACAAAAACAGTCCACCACGTCTCAAAACAACTAGCACCACGTTAAAAACAAATAGCACCACTTCTTGAAACGTCTACATCCATGTGTGTGAATTTAAACTGATTTTTTTTCCCAAAAACAGTTCACCATGTCCAGAAACGACTACATCCATGCGTATGAATTTAAACTAGTTTTTTTCTCATAGATAGTCTGCCACGTCTCATAATAACTTGCACCATGTCTGGAAATGTCTACATTCATGCGTGTGAATTTAAACAGATTTTTTCCACAGAGACAGTCCACCACGTCTCAAAACAACTAGCACCACGTCATAAACAACGAGCACCACGTCAAGAAATGTCTACATCCATGTGTGTGAATTTCAACATATTTTTTTCACAAAGACAGTCCACCACGTCTCAGAACAACTAACACTACGTCAAAAACAACTAGCACCACGTGTAGAAACGTCTACATCCATGCGTGTGAATTTAAAATGAATTTTTTCAGAAAGACAGTCCACTACGTCACAGAACAACTAGCACCATGTCCAGAAACAACTAGCACCACGTGAGAACATCTACATCCATGCGTGTGAATTTAAACTATTTTTTTTCACAAAGACATTCCACCGCATCTCAGAAGAACTAGTTCCACGTCAAAAACAACTAGAACCACGTCCAGAAATGTCTACATCCATGTGTGTGAATTTAAACTGATTTTTTTCACAAATACAGTCCACCACGTCTCAGAAAAACTAGCACCACGTCCAGAAACGTCTACCTCCATGCGTGTGATTTTAAACTAATTTTTTTCTCATGGACAGTCCACCACGTCTCAAAACAACTTGTACCACGTCCAAAAACAACTAGCACCACGTCCAGAAATGTCTACATTCATGCGTGTGAATTTAAACAGATTTTTTCCACAAAGACAGTCCACCACGTCTCAAAACAACTAGCACCAACTAGCACCATGTCCGAAAACGTCTACATACATGCGTGTGAATTTAAACTGATTTTTTTCACAAAGACTGTCCACCACGTCTCAAAACAACTAGCACCACGTCATAAACAACGAGCACCACGTCCAGAAACGTCTACATCCATGTGCTTGAATTTCAAAAGATTTTTTACACAAAGACAGTCCACCACGTCTCAGAACAACTAGCACCACGTAAAGAAACGTCAACATCCATGCGTGTGAATTTAAACTGATTTTTTTCACAAAAACAGTCCACCACGTCTCAAAACAACTAGCACCACGTCAAAAACAAATAGCACCACTTCTTGAAACGTCTACATCCGTGTGTGTGAATTTAAACTGATTTTTTTCCCAAAAACAGTCCACCATGTCCAGAAACGACTACATCCATGCGTATGAATTTAAACTAATTTTTTTCTCATAGATAGTCTGCCACGTCTC
Organism: Knoxia roxburghii; assembly: GCA_030378225.1. Lineage (NCBI taxonomy): Eukaryota > Viridiplantae > Streptophyta > Magnoliopsida > Gentianales > Rubiaceae > Knoxia > Knoxia roxburghii. Next base: position 21,466,997 of record CM059415.1, on the reverse strand, counting down.
ATAATAACTTGCACCATGTTTGGAAATGTCTACATTCATGCGTGTGAATTTAAACAGATTTTTTCCACAGAGACAGTCCACCACGTCTCAAAACAACTAGCACCATGTCAAAAATAACTAGCAGCATGTCCAGAAACGTCTACATCCATGCGTGTGAATTTAAACTGATTTTTTTCACAAAGACTGCTCACTACGTCTCAAAACAACTAGCACCACGTCATAAACAACGAGCACCACGTCAAGAAATGTCTACATCCATGTGTGTGAATTTCAACATATTTTTTTTACAAAGACAGTCCACCACGTCACAGAACAACTAGCACCATGTCCAGAAACAACTAGCACCACGTGAGAACATCTACATCCACGCGTGTGAATTTAAACTATTTTTTTTCACAAAGACATTCCACCGCATCTCAGAAGAACTAGCTCCACGTCAAAAACAACTAGAACCACGTCCAGAAATGTCTACATCCATGTGTGTGAATTTAAACTGATTTTTTTCACAAAGACAGTCCACCACGTCTCAGAACAACTAGCACCACATCCAAAAACGTCTACCTCCATGCGTGTGATTTTAAACTATTTTTTTTCACAAAGACTTCTCACTACGTCTCAAAACAACTAGCACCACGTCATAAACAACGAGCACCACGTCAAGAAATGTCTACATCTACGTGTGTGTATTTCAACATATTTTTTTCACAAAGACAGTCCACCACGTCTCAGAACAACTAACACTACGTCAAAAACAACTAGCACCACGTGTAGAAACGTCTACATCCATGCGTGTGAATTTAAAATGAATTTTTTCACAAAAACAGTCCACTACATCACAGAACAACTAGCACCATGTCCAGAAACAACTAGCACCACGTGAGAACATCTACATCCATGCGTGTGAATTTAAACTATTATTTTTCACAAAGACATTCCACCGCATCTCAGAAGAACTAGCTCCACGTCAAAAACAACTAGAACCACGTCCAGAAATGTCTACATCCATGTGTGTGAATTTAAACTGATTTTTTTCACAAATACAGTCCACCACGTCTCAGAAAAACTAGCACCACGTCCAGAAACATCTACCTCCATGCGTGTGATTTTAAACTAATTTTTTTCTCATGGAGAGTCCACCACGTCTCAAAACAACTTGTACCACGTCCAAAAACAACTAGCACCACGTCCAGAAATGTCTACATTCATGCGTGTGAATTTAAACAGATTTTTTCCACAAAGACAGTGCACCACGTCTCAAAACAACTAGCACCATGTCCGGAAACGTCTACATACATGCGTGTGAATTTAAACTGATTTTTTTCACAAAGACTGTCCACCGCGTCTCAAAACAACTAGCACCACGTCATAAACAACGAGCACCACGTCCAGAAACGTCTACATCCATGTGCTTGAATTTCAAAAGATTTTTTACACAAAGACAGTCCACCACGTCTCAGAACAACTAGCACCACGTAAAGAAACGTCAACATCCATGCGTGTGAATTTAAACTGATTTTTTTCACAAAAACAGTCCACCACGTCTCAAAACAACTAGCACCACGTCAAAAACAAATAGCACCACTTCTTGAAACGTCTACATTCATGTGTGTGAATTTAAACTGATTTTTTTCCCAAAGACAGTCCACCTTGTCCAGAAATGACTACATCCATGCGTATGAATTTAAACTAATTTTTTTCTCATAGATAGTCTACCACGTCTCAGAATAACTTGCACCACGTCTAGAAATGTCCACATTCATGAGTGTGAATTAAAACAGATTTTTTCCACTGAGACAGTCCACCACATCTCAAAACAACTCGCACCATGTAAAAAATAACTAGCAACATGTCCAGAAACGTCTACATCCATGCGTGTGAATTTAAACTGATTTTTTTCACAAAGACTACTCACTACGTCTCAAAACAACTAGCACCACATCATAAACAACGAGCACCACGTCAAGAAATATCTACATCCATGTGTGTGAATTTCAACAGATTTTTTTCACAAAGACAGTCCACCACGTCTCAGAACAACTAACACTACGTCAAAAACAACTAGCACCACGTGTAGAAACGTCTACATCCATGCGTGTGAATTTAAAATGAATTTTTTCACAAAGACAGTCCACCACGTCACAGAACAACTAGCACCACGTCCAGAAACAACTAGCACCACGTGAGAACGTCTACATCCATGCGTGTGAATTTAAACTATTTTTTTTCACAAAGACTGCTCACTACGTCTCAAAACAACTAGCACCACGTCATAAACAACGAGCACCACGTCAAGAAATGTCTACATCCATGTGTGTGAATTTCAACATATTTTTTTCACAAAGACAGTCCACCACGTCTCAGAACAACTAACACTACGTCAAAAACAACTAGCACCACGTGTAGAAACGTCTACATCCATGCGTGTGAATTTAAAATGAATTTTTTCACAAAGACAGTCCACCACGTCACAGAACAACTAGCACCACGTCCAGAAACAACTAGCACCACGTGAGAACGTCTACATCCATGAGTGTGAATTTAAACTATTTTTTTTTCACAAAGACATTCCACCGCATCATATAAGACCTAGCTCCACGTCAAAAACAACTAGAACCACGTCCAGAAATGTCTACATCCATGTGTGTGAATTTAAACTGATTTTTTTCACAAAGACAGTCCACCACGTCTCAGAACAACTAGCACCACATCCAGAAACGTCTCCATCCATGCGTGTGAATTCAAACTAATTTTTTTCTCATAGACAGTCCACTACGTCTCAGAACAACTTGCACCACGTTCAAAAACAACTAGCACCACGTCCAGAAATGTCTACATTCATGCGTGTGAATTTAAACAGATTTTTTCCACAAAGACAGTCCACCACATCTCAAAACAACTAGCACCATGTCAAAAATAACTAGCACCATGTCCAGAAACGTCTACATCCATGCGTGTGAATTTAAACTAATTTTTTTCACACAGACTGTCCACCACGTCTCAAAACAACTAGCACCACGTCATAAACAACGAGCACCACGTCCAGAAACGTCTATATCCATGTGTGTAAATTTCAATAGATTTTTTTCACAAAGACAGTCCGCCACGTCTCAGAACAACTAGCACCACATCAAAAACAACGACCACCACGTCCAGAAACGTCTTCATCCATGCGTGTGAATTTAAACTTTTTTTTTCAAAAAGACATTCCACCGCAACTCAGAAGAACTAGCTCCACGTCAAAAACAACTAGAACCACGTCCAGAAATGTCTACATCCATGTGTGTGAATTTAAACTGATTTTTTTCACAAATACAGTCCACCACGTCTCAGAAAAACCAGCACCACGTCCAGAAACGTCTACATCCATGCGTGTGACTTTAAACTAAGTTTTTTCTCATGGACAGTCTACCACGTCTCAAAACAACTTGCACCACGTCCAAAAACAACTAGCACCACGTCCATAAATGTGTACATTCATGCGTGTGAATTTAAACAGATTTTTTTTAACAAAGACAGTCCACCACGTCTCAGAACAACTAGCACCACGTAAAGAAACGTCAACATCCATGCGTGTGAATTTAAACTGATTTTTTTCACAAAAATAGTCCACCACGTCTCAGAACAACTAGCACCACGTTAAAAACAAATAGCACCACTTCTTGAAACGTCTACATCCATGTGTGTGAATTTAAACTGATTTTTTTCCCAAAGATAGTCCACCTTGTCTAGAAACGTCTACATCCATGCGTATGAATTTAAACTAATTTTTTTCTCATAGATAATCTACCACATCTCAGAATAACTTGCTCCACGTCCAAAAACAGCTAGCACCACGTCTAGAAATGTCTACATTCGTGCGTGTGAATTTAAACAGATTTTTTTCACAAAGACAGTCCACCACTTCTCAAAACAACTAGCACCATGTCAAAAATAACTAGCAGCTTATCCAGAAACGTCTACATCCATGCGTGTGAATTTAAACTGATTTTTTTCACAAAGACTGTTCACTACGTCTCAAAACAACTAGCACCACGTCATAAACAACGAGCATCACGTCAAGAAATGTCTACATCCATGTGTGTGAATTTCAATAGATTTTTTTCACAAAGACAGTCCACCACGTCTCAGAACAACTAGCACTACGTCAAAAACAACTAGCACTACGTGTAGAAACGTCTACATCCATGCGTGTGAATTTAAAATGAATTTTTTCACAAAGACAGTCCACCACGTCACAGAACAACTAGCACCACGTCCAGAAACAACTACTACCACGTGAGAACGTCTACATCCATGCGTGTGAATTTAAACTTTTTTTTTCACAAAGACATTCCACCGCATCTCAGAAGACCTAGCTCCACGTCAAAAACAACTAGAACCACGTCCAGAAATGTCTACATCGATGTGTGTGAATTCAAACAAATTTTTTTCTCATAAACAGTCCACCACGTCTCAGAACAACTTGCACCACGTTCAAAAACAACTAGCACCATGTTCAAAAATGTCTACATTCATGCGTGTGAATTTAAACAGATTTATCCCACAAAGACAGTCCACCACGTCTCAAAACAACTAGCATCATGTCAATAATAACAAGCACCATGTCCAGAAACGTCTACATCCATGCGTGTGAATTTAAACTAATTTTTTCACACAGACTGTCCACCACGTCTCAAAACAACTAGCACCACGTCATAAACAACGAGCACCACGTCCAGAAACATCTCCATCCATGTGTGAGAATTTCAATTGATTTTTTTCACAAAGACAATCCACCACGTCTCAGAACAACTAGCACCACATCAAAAACAACTAGCACCACGTCCAGAAACGTCTACATCCATGCGTGTGAATTTAAACTTTTTTTTTCACAAAGACCTTCCACCGCATCTCAGAAGAACTAGGTCCATGTCAAAAACAACTAGAACCACGTCCAGAAATGTCTACATCTATGTGTGTGAATTTAAACAGATTTTTTTCACAAAGACAGTCCACCACGTCCAGAAACGTCTACATCCATGCGTGTGAATTTAAACTAATTTTTTTCTCATGGACAGTCCACCACGTCTCAAAACAACTTGCACCACGTCCAAAAACAACTAGCACCACGTCCAGAAATGTCTACATTTATGCGTGTGACTTTAAACAGATTTTTTCCACAAAGACAGTCCACCTCGTCTCAAAACAACTAGCACCATGTCAAAAATAACTAGCACCACGTCCAGAAACGTCTACATCCATGCGTGTGACTTTAAACTAAGTTTTTTCTCATGGACAGTCCACCACGTCTCAAAACAACTTGCACCACGTCCAAAAACAACTAGCACCACGTCCATAAATGTGTACATTCATGCGTGTGAATTTAAACAGATTTTTTTTAACAAAGACAGTCCACCACGTCTCAGAACAACTAGCACCACGTAAAGAAACGTCAACATCCATGCGTGTGAATTTAAACTGATTTTTTTCACAAAAATAGTCCACCACGTCTCAGAACAACTAGCACCACGTTAAAAACAAATAGCACCACTTCTTGAAACGTCTACATCCATGTGTGTGAATTTAAACTGATTTTTTTCCCAAAGATAGTCCACCATGTCTAGAAACGTCTACATCCATGCGTATGAATTTAAACTAATTTTTTTCTCATAGATAGTCTACCACATCTCAGAATAACTTGCTCCACGTCCAAAAACAGCTAGCACCACGTCTAGAAATGTCTACATTCGTGCGTATGAATTTAAACAGATTTTTTTCACAAAGACAGTCCACCACTTCTCAAAACAACTAGCACCATGTCAAAAATAACTAGCAGCATATCCAGAAACGTCTACATCCATGCGTGTGAATTTAAACTGATTTTTTTCACAAAGACTGTTCACTACGTCTCAAAACAACTAGCACCACGTCATAAACAACGAGCATCACGTCAAGAAATGTCTACATCCATGTGTGTGAATTTCAATAGATTTTTTTCACAAAGACAGTCCACCACGTCTCAGAACAACTAGCACTACGTCAAAAACAACTAGCACTACGTGTAGAAACGTCTACATCCATGCGTGTGAATTTAAAATGAATTTTTTCTCAAAGACAGTCCACCACGTCACAGAACAACTAGCACCACGTCCAGAAACAACTACTACCACGTGAGAACGTCTACATCCATGCGTGTGAATTTAAACTTTTTTTTTCACAAAGACATTCCACCGCATCTCAGAAGACCTAGCTCCACGTCAAAAACAACTAGAACCACGTCCAGAAATGTCTACATCGATGTGTGTGAATTCAAACAAATTTTTTTCTCATAGACAGTCCACCACGTCTCAGAACAACTTGCACCACGTTCAAAAACAACTAGCACCATGTTCAAAAATGTCTACATTCATGCGTGTGAATTTAAACAGATTTATCCCACAAAGACAGTCCACCACGTCTCAAAACAACTAGCATCATGTCAATAATAACAAGCACCATGTCCAGAAACGTCTACATCCATGCGTGTGAATTTAAACTAATTTTTTCACACAGACTGTCCACCACGTCTCAAAACAACTAGCACCACGTCATAAACAACGAGCACCACGTCCAGAAACATCTCCATCCATGTGTGAGAATTTCAATTGATTTTTTTCACAAAGACAATCCACCACGTCTCAGAACAACTAGCACCACATCAAAAACAACTAGCACCACGTCCAGAAACGTCTACATCCATGCGTGTGAATTTAAACTTTTTTTTTCACAAAGACATTCCACCGCATCTCAGAAGAACTAGGTCCATGTCAAAAACAACTAGAACCACGTCCAGAAATGTCTACATCTATGTGTGTGAATTTAAACAGATTTTTTTCACAAAGACAGTCCACCACGTCCAGAAACGTCTACATCCATGCGTGTGAATTTAAACTAATTTTTTTCTCATGGACAGTCCACCACGTCTCAAAACAACTTGCACCACGTCCAAAAACAACTAGCACCACGTCCAGAAATGTCTACATTTATGCGTGTGACTTTAAACAGATTTTTTCCACAAAGACAGTCCACCTCGTCTCAAAACAACTAGCACCATGTCAAAAATAACTAGCACCATGTCCTGAAACGTCTACATCCATGCATGTAAATTTAAACTGATTTTTTTCACAAAGACAGTCCACTGCGTCTCAAAACAACTAGCACCACGTCATAAACAACGAGCACCACGTACAGAAACGTCTACATCCATGTGCGAGAATTTCAACATATTTTTTTCTCAAAGACAATCCACCATGTCTCAGAACAACTAACACCATGTGAAAAATAACTAGCGTCATGTCCAGAAACGTCTACATCCATGCGTGTGAATTTAAACTGATTTTTTTCACAAAGACTGTCCACCATGGCTCAGAACAACTAGCACCACGTCAAAAACAAAAAGCACCACGTCTTGAAACGTTTACATCAATGCGTATGAATTTAAACTGATTTTTTTCACAAAGACAGTCCACCACATCTCAAAACAACTGGCCCAACGTCAAAAAACAACTAACACCACGTCCAAAAATATCTACCTCCATGCGTATGAATTTAATCAAATTTTTTTAACAAAGACAGTCCACCACGTCGAAAACAACTAGCATCGCGTCCGGAAACGTCTACATCCGCTCATGTGAATTTAAGCTATTTTCGCACAAAGACAACCCACCACTTCTCAGAACAACAAGCACCACGTCAAAAGCAACTAGCACCACTTCCAGAATACCCTACATCCATGTGTGTGAATTTAAACTGTTTTTTTTCACAAAGACAGTCCATCAAATCTCAGAACAACTAGCACCAAGTCAAAAAACAACTAGCACCATGTCTAGAAACGTCTACATCCATGCTTGTGAATTTAAACTGATTTTTTTCATAAAGACAGTCCACCACGTCTCAGAGCACCATGTCCAAAAACAACTAGCACCACGTCCAGAAACGTCTACATCCATGCGTGTATATTTAAACTGATTTTTTTCACAAAGACAGTCCACCACGTCTAAGAAGAACTAGCACCACGTGCAGAAGCAACTAGCACCACGTCCAGAACATCTACATCCATGCGTGTGAATTTAAACTTATTTTTTTCACAAAGACATTCCACCGCATCTCAGAAGAACTAGCTCCACGTCAAAAACAACTAGAACCACGTCCAGAAATGTCTACATCCATGTGTGTCAATTTAAACTATTTTTTTCACAAAGACAGTCCACACGTCTCAGAACAACTAGCACCACGTCAAAAACAAATAGCACCCCGTCTTGAAACGTCTACATCCATTCGTGTAAATTTAAAATTATTTTTTTCACAAAGAAAGTCCACCACGTCTCAAAAAAACTAGCCCAACGTCAAACAACAACTAACACCACATCCAAAAATATCTACCATCATGCGTATGAATTTGAACTGATTTTTTTAATAAAAAACAGTTTACCACGTCAAAAACAACTAGCCCGACGTCCGGAAACGTCTACATCCGTTCATGTGAATTTAAGCTATTTTTTCACAAAGACAACCCACCACTTCTCAGAACAACAAGCACCACGTCAAAAGCAACTAGCACCACTTCCAGAATACCCTACATCCATGTGTGTGAATTTAAACTGATTTTTTTCACAAAGACAGTACATCAAATCTCAGAAAAACTTGCACCACTTCAAAAACAACTAGCACCACGTCTAGAAACGTCAACATCCATGCTTGTGAATTTAAACTGATATTTTTTCATAAAGATAGACCACCACGTCTAAGAAAACCATGTCCAAAAACAACTACCACCACGTCCAGAAATGTCTACATCCATGCGTGTATATTTAAACTGATTTTTTTCACAAAGACAGTCCACCATGTCTAAAAACAACTAGCACCACGTGCAGAAACAACTAGCACCTCATCCAGAAATGTCAACATCCATGCGTGTGAATTTAAACTGATTTTTTTTCCAAGACAGTCTTCCACGTCTCAGAACAAGTAGCACCACGTTAAAAACAACTAGCACCACGTCTAGAAATGTCTACATCCATGCGTGTGAATTTAAACAGAATTTTTTCACAAAGACAGTCCACCACGTCTCAGAACAATTAGCACCATGTCAAAAATAACTAGCTCCATGTCCAGAAACGTCTACATCCATGCGTGTTAATTTAAACTGATTTTTTTCACAAAGACAGTCCACCATGTCTCAGAACAACTAGCACCACATCCAGAGACGTCTACATACATGCGTTTGAATTTAAACTAATTTTTTCTCATAAACAGTCCACCACGTCTCCGAACAACTTGCACCACGTTCAAAAACAACTAGCACCACGTCCAGAAATGTCTACATTCATGCGTGTGAATTTAAACAGATTTTTTCCACAAAGACAGTCCACCACGTCTCAAAACAACTAGCACCATGTGAAAAATAACTAGCGCCATGTCCAGAAACATCTACATCCATGCGTGTGAATTTAAACTGATTTTTTTTCACAAAGACTGTCAACCATGTCTCAGAACAACTTGCACCACGTCAAAAACAAAAAGCACCACGTCTTGAAACGTTTACATCCATGCGTATGAATTTAAACTGATTTTTTTCACAAAGACAGTCCACCACGTCTCAAAACAACTAGCCCAACGTCAAAAAACAACTAACACCACGTCCAAAAATATCTACCTCCATGCGTATGAATTTAAACAAATTTTTTTAACAAAGACAGTCCACCACGTCAAAAACAACTAGCATCGCATCCGGAAATGTCTACATCCGCTCATGTGAATTTAAGCTATTTTTTCACAAAGACAACGCACCACTTCTCAGAACAACAAGCACCACGTCAAAAGCAACTAGCACCACTTCCAGAATACCCTACATCCATGTGTGTGAATTTAAACTGATTTTTTTACAAAGACTGTCCACCACGTCTCAGAACAACTAGCACCACGTCAAAAACAAATAGCACCACGTCTTGAAACGTCTACATCCATTCGTGTAAATTTAAAATTATTTTTTTCACAAAGAAAGTCCACCACGTCTCAAAAAAATAGCCCAACGTCAAACAACAACTAACACCACGTCCAAAAATATCTACCTCCATGCGTATGAATTTGAACTGATTTTTTTAATAAAAAACTGTCCACCACGTCAAAAACAACTAGCATCGCATCCGGAAATGTCTACATCCGCTCATGTGAATTTAAGCTATTTTTTCACAAAGACAACGCACCACTTCTCAGAACAACAAGCACCACGTCAAAAGCAACTAGCACCACTTCCAGAATACCCTACATCCATGTGTGTGAATTTAAACTGATTTTTTTACAAAGACTGTCCACCACGTGTCAGAACAACTAGCACCACGTCAAAAACAAATAGCACCACGTCTTGAAACGTCTACATCCATTCGTGTAAATTTAAAATTATTTTTTTCACAAAGAAAGACCACCACGTCTCAAAAAAAATAGCCCAACGTCAAACAACAACTAACACCACGTCCAAAAATATCTACCTCCATGCGTATGAATTTGAACTGATTTTTTTAATAAAAAACTGTCCATATCTAGCCTTACGTCCGGAAACGTCTACATCCGTTCATGTGAATTTAAGCTGTTTTTTCACAAAGACAACCCACCACTTCTCAGAACAACAAGCACCACGTCAAAAGCAACTAACACCACTTTCAGAATACCCTACATCCATGTGTGAATTTAAACTGATTTTCTTACAAAGACTGTCCACCACGTCTCAGAACAACTAGCACCACGTCAAAAACAAATAGCACCACGTCTTGAAACGTCTACATCCATTCGTGTAAATTTAAAATTATTTTTTTCACAAAGAAAGTCCACCACGTCTCAAAAAAACTAGCCCAACGTCAAACAACAACTAACACCACGTCCCAAAATATCTACCTCCATGCGTATGAATTTGAACTGATTTTTTTAATAAAAAACTGTCCACCACGTCAAAAACAACTAGCCCTACGTCCGGAAACGTCTACATCCGTTCATGTGAATTTAAGCTATTTTTTCACAAAGACAACCCACCACTTCTCAGAACAACAAGTACCACGTCAAAAGCAACTAGCACCACTTTCAGAATACCCTACATCCATGTGTGTGAATTTAAACTGATTCTTTTCACAAAGACAGTCCATCAAATCTCAGAAAAACTTGCACCACTTCAAAAACAACTAGCACCACGTCTAGAAACGTCAACATCCGTGCTTGTGAATTTAAACTGATTTTTTTCATAAAGACAGTCCACCACGTCTAAGAAAACCATGTCCAAAAACAACTACCACCACGTCCAGAAAAGTCTACATCCATGCGTGTATATTTAAACTGATTTTTTTCACAAAGACAATCCACCACGTCTGAAAACAACTAGCACCACGTGCAGAAACAACTAGCACCACGTCCAGAAACGTCAACATCCAAGCGTGTAAATTTAAACAGATTTTTTCACAAAGACAGTCGTCCACGTCTCAGAACAACTAGCACCACGTTAAAAACAACTAGCACCACTTCTAGAAATGTCTACATCCATGCGTGTGAATTTAAACGGAATTTTTTCACAAAGACAGTCCACCACGTCTCAGAACAATTAGCACCATGTCAAAAATAACTAGCGCCATGTCTAGAAACGTCTACATCCATGCGTGTGAATTAAAACTGATTTTTTTCACAAAGATAGTCCACCATGTCCCAGAACAACTAGCACCACATCCAGAAACGTCTACATCCATGCGTGTGAATTTAAACTAATTTTTTTCTCATAAACAGTCTACCACGTCATAGAACAACTTGCACCACGTTCAAAAACAACTAGCACCACGTCCAGAAAATGTCTACATTCATGCGTGTGAATTTAAACAGATTTTTTCCACAAAGACAGTCCACCACGTCTCAAAACAACTAGCACCATGTGAAAAATAACTAGCGCCATATCCAGAAACGTCTACATCCATGCGTGTGAATTTAAACAGATTTTTTTCACAAAGACTGTCCACCACGTCTCAGAACAACTAGCACCATGTAAAAAATAACTAGCGCCATGTCCAGAAATGTCTACGTCCATGCTTGTGAATTTAAACTGGTTTTTTTACAAAGACTGTTCACCACGTCTCAACACAACTAGCACCACGTCATAAACAACGAGCTCCACGTCCAGAAACGTCTACATCCATGTGTGTGAATTTCAATAGATTTTTTCACAATGACAGTCCCCCACGTCTCAGAACAACTAGCACCACATCAAAAACAACTAGCACCACGTCCAGAAACGTCTACATCCATGCATGTGAATTTAAACTTATTTTTTTCCCAAAGACATTCCACCGCATCTCAGAAGAACTAGCTCCACGTCAAAAACAACTAGCTCCACGTCAAAAACAACTAGCACCACATCCAGAAACGTCTACATCCATGCGTGTGAATTTAAACTAATTTTTTTCACACAGACTGTCCACCACGTCTCAAAACAACTAGCACCACGTCATAAACAACGAGCACCACGTCCAGAAATGTCTACATCCATGTGTGTGAATTTCAACAGATTTTTTCACAAAGACAATCCACCACATCTCAGAACAACTAGCACCACGTCAAAGACAACTAGCACCACGTCCAGAAATGTCTACATCCATGCGTGTGAATTTAAACTGATTTTTTTCACAAAGACTGTTCACTACGTCTCAAACAAACTAGCACCACGTCACAAACAACGAGCACCACGTCAAGAAATGTCTACATTCATGTATGTGAATTTAAACAGATTTTTTCCACAAAGACAGTCCACCACGTCTCAAAACAACTAGCACCATGTGAAAAATAACTAGCGTCATGTCCAGAAACTTCTACATCCATGCGTGTGAATTTAAAATGAATTTTTTCACAAAGACAGTCCACCACGTCACAGAACAACTGGCACCACGTCCAGAAACAACTACCACCACGTCCAGAAACGTCTACATCCATGCGTGCGAATTTAAACTTTTTTTTTTCGAAAAAGACATTCCACCGCATCTCAGAAGAACTAGCTCCACGTCAAAAATAACTAGAACCACGTCCAGAAATGTCTACATCCATGTGTGTGAATTTAAACAGATTTTTTCCACAAAGACAGTCCACCGCGTCTCAGAACAACTAGCACCACGTCCAGAAATGTCTACATACATGCGTGTGGCTTTAAACTAATTTTTTTTCTCATGGACAGTCCACCACGTCTCAAAACAACTTGCACCACGTCCAAAAACAACTAGCACCACGTCCATAAATGTCTACATTCATGCGTGTGAATTTAAACAGATTTTTTCCACAAAGAAAGTCCACCACGTCTCAAAACAACTAGCACTATGTCCAGAAACGTCTTCATCAATGCGTGTGAATTTAAACTGATTTTTTTCACAAAGACTGTCCACCACGTCTCAAAGCAACTCGCACCACGTCATAAACAACGAGCTCCACGTCCAGAAACGTCTACATCCATGTGCTTGAATTTCAACATATTTTTTTAACAAAGACAATCCACCACGTCTCAGAACAACTAGCACCACGTCAAAAACAACTAGCACCACGTCCAGAAACATCTACATCCATGCGTGTGAATTTAAAAGGAATTTTTTCACAAAGACAGTCCACCACGTCTCAGAACAACAAGCACCACGTCAAAAGCAACTAGCACCACTTCCAGAATACCCTACATCCATGTGTGTGAATTTAAACTGATTTTTTTCACAAAGACAATCCATCAAATCTCAGAAAAACTTGCACCACTTAAAAAACAACTAGCACCACGTCTAGAAACGTCAACATCCATGCTTGTGAATTTAAACTGATTTTTTTCATAAAGACAGTCCACCACGTCTCAGAAAACCATGTCCAAAAATAACTAGCACCACGTCCATAAACGTCTACATCCATGCGTGTATATTTAAACTGATTTTTTTCACAAAGACAGTCCACCACGTCTAAAAACAACTAGCACCAGGTGCAGAAACATCTAGCACCACGTCCAGAAACGTCTACATCGATGCGTGTGAATTTAAACAGATTTTTTCACAAAGAAAGTCCACCACGTCTCAGAACAACTAGCACCACATTAAAAACAACTAGCACCACGTCTAGAAATGTCTACATCCATGAGTCTGAATTTAAACGGAATTTTTTCACAAAGACAGTCCACCACGTCTCAGAAAAACTAGCACCATGTCAAAAATAACTAGCGCCATGTCCAGAAACGTCTACATCCATGCGTGTGAATTTAAACTTATTTTTTTTCACAAAGACAGTCCACCATGTCTCAGAACAACTAGCAACACATCCAGAAACGTCTACATCCATGCGTGTGAATTTAAACTAATTTTTTTCTCATGAACAGTCCACCACATCTCAGAACAACTTGCACCACGTTCAATCCAACTAGCACCACGTCCAGAAATGTCTACATTCATGCGAGTGAATTTAAACAGATTTTTTGCACCAAGACAGTCCACCAAGTCTCAAAACAACTAGCACCATGTAAAAAATAACTAGCGCCATGTCCAGAAACGTCTACATCCATGTGTGTGAATTTAAACGGAATTTTTTCACAAAGACAGTCCACCACGTCTCAGAACAACTAGCACCATGTAAAAAATAACTAGCGCCATGTCCAGAAATGTCTACATCCATGCTTGTGAATTTAAACTGATTTTTTTTACAAAGACTGTTCACCACGTCCCAACACAACTAGCACCACGTCATAAACAACGAGCTCCACGTCCAGAAACGTCTACATCCATGTGCTTGAATTTCAACATATTTTTTTAACAAAGACAATCCACCACGTCTCAGAACAACTAGCACCACGTCAAAAACAACTAGCACCACGTCCAGAAACATCTACATCCATGCGTGTGAATTTAAAAGGAATTTTTTCACAAAGACAGTCCACCACGTCTCAGAACAACAAGCACCACGTCAAAAGCAACTAGCACCACTTCCAGAATACCCTACATCCATGTGTGTGAATTTAAACTGATTTTTTCACAAAGACAATCCATCAAATCTCAGAAAAACTTGCACCACTTCAAAAACAACTAGCACCACGTCTAGAAACGTCAACATCCATGCTTGTGAATTTAAACTGATTTTTTTCATAAAGACAGTCCACCACGTCTCAGAAAACCATGTCCAAAAATAACTACCACCACTTCCATAAACGTCTACATCCATGCGTGTATATTTAAACTGATTTTTTTCACAAAGACAGTCCACCACGTCTAAAAACAACTAGCACCAGGTGCAGAAACATCTAGCACCACGTCCAGAAACGTCTACATCGATGCGTGTGAATTTAAACAGATTTTTTCACAAAGAAAGTCCACCACGTCTCAGAACAACTAGCACCACATTAAAAACAACTAGCACCACGTCTAGAAATGTCTACATCCATGAGTCTGAATTTAAACGGAATTTTTTCACAAAGACAGTCCACCACGTCTCAGAAAAACTAGCACCATGTCAAAAATAACTAGCGCCATGTCCAGAAACGTCTACATCCATGCGTGTGAATTTAAACTTATTTTTTTTCACAAAGACAGTCCACCATGTCTCAGAACAACTAGCAACACATCCAGAAACGTCTACATCCATGCGTGTGAATTTAAACTAATTTTTTTCTCATGAACAGTCCACCACATCTCAGAACAACTTGCACCACGTTCAATCCAACAAGCACCACGTCCAGAAATGTCTACATTCATGCGAGTGAATTTAAACAGATTTTTTGCACCAAGACAGTCCACCAAGTCTCAAAACAACTAGCACCATGTAAAAAATAACTAGCGCCATGTCCAGAAACGTCTACATCCATGTGTGTGAATTTAAACGGAATTTTTTCACAAAGACATCCACCACGTCTCAGAACAACTAGCACCACGTAAAAAATAACTAGCGCCATGTCCAGAAATGTCTACATCCATGCTTGTGAATTTAAACTGATTTTTTTTACAAAGACTGTTCACCACGTCCCAACACAACTAGCACCACGTCATAAACAACGAGCACCACGTCCAGAAACGTCTACATCCATGTGTGTGAATTTCAATAGATTTTTTCACAATGACAGTCCCCCACGTCTCAGAACAACTAGCACCACATCAAAAACAACTAGCACCACGTCCAGAAACGTCTACATCCATGCATGTGAATTTAAACTTATTTTTTTCCCAAAAACATTCCACCGCATCTCAGAAGAACTAGCTCCACGTCAAAAACAACTAGCTCCACGTCAAAAACTACTAGCACCACGTCCAGAAACGTCTACATCCATGCGTGTGAATTTAAACTAATTTTTTTTCACACAGACTGTCCACCACGTCTCAAAACAACTAGCACCACGTCATAAACAACGAGCACCACGTCCAGAAATGTCTACATCCATGTGTGTGAATTTCAACAGATTTTTTCACAAAGACAATCCACCACATCTCAGAACAACTAGCGCCACGTCAAAGACAACTAGCACCACGTCCAGAAATGTCTACATCCATGCGTGTGAATTTAAACTGATTTTTTTCACAAAGACTGTTCACTACGTCTCAAACAAACTAGCACCACGTCATAAACAACGAGCACCACGTCAAGAAATGTCTACATTCATGCGTGTGAATTTAAACAGATTTTTTCCACAAAGACAGTCCACCACGTCTCAAAACAACTGGCACCATGTGAAAAATAACTAGCGTCATGTCCAGAAACTTCTACATCCATGCGTGTGAATTTAAAATGAATTTTTTCACAAAGACAGTCCACCACGTCACAGAACAACTAGCACCACGTCCAGAAACAACTACCACCACGTCCAGAAACGTCTACATCCATGCGTGCGAATTTAAACTTTTTTTTTCGCAAAGACAGTCCACCGCGTCTCAGAACAACTAGCACCACGTCCAGAAATGTCTACATACATGCGTGTGGCTTTAAACTAATTTTTTTCTCATGGACAGTCCACCACGTCTCAAAACAACTTGCACCACGTCCAAAAAGAACTAGCACCACGTCCATAAATGTCTACATTCATGCGTGTGAATTTAAACAGATTTTTTCCACAAAGAAAGTCCACCACGTCTCAAAACAACTAGCACCATGTCCAGAAACGTCTTCATCAATGCGTGTGAATTTAAACTGATTTTTTTCACAAAGACTGTCCACCACGTCTCAAAGCAACTAGCACCACGTCATAAACAACGAGCTCCACGTCCAGAAACGTCTATATCCATGTGCTTGAATTTCAACATATTTTTTTCACAAAGACAATCCACCACGTCAAAAACAACTAGCACCACGTCCAGAAACGTCTACATCCGTTCATGTGAATTTAAGCTATTTTTTCACAAAGACAACCCACCACATCTCAGAACAACAAGCACCACGTCAAAAGCAACTAGCACCACTTCCAGAATACCCTACATCCATGTGTGTGAATTTAAACTTATTTTTTTCAAAAAGACATTCCACCGCATCTCAGAAGAACTAGCTCCACGACAAAAAGACCAAGAACCACATCCAGAAATGTCTACATCCATGTGTGTGAATTTAAACTGATTTTTTTCACAAAGACAGTCCACCACGTCTCAGAACAACTAGCAACACATCCAGAAACGTCAACATCCATGCGTGTGAATTTAAACTAATTTTTTCTCTTAGACAGTCCACCACGTCTCAGAACAACTTGCACCACGTTCAATAACAACTAGCACCGCGTCCAGAAATGTCTACATTCATGCGTGTGAATTTAAACAAATTTTTTCCACAAAGACAGTCCACCACATTTCAAAACAACTAGCACCATGTCCAGAAACGTCTACATTCATGCGTGTGAATTTAAACTAATTTTTTTCACACAGACTGTCCACCACGTCTCAGAACAACTAGCACCACATCAAAAACAACTACCACTACGTCCAGAAACGTCTTCATCAATGCGTGTGAATTTAAACTTTTTTTTCACAAAGACATTCCACCGCATCTCAGAAGACCTAGCTCCACGTCAAAAACGACTAGAACCACGTGCAGAAATGTCTACATCCATGTGTGTGAATTTAAACTGATTTTTTTCACAAATATAGTCCACCACGTCTCAGAGAAACTAGAACCACGTCCAGAAACTAGCACCACGTCAAAAATAACTAGAACCACGTCCAGAAATGTCTACATCCATGTGTGTGAATTTAAACTGATTTTTTTCACAAATACAGTCCACCACGTCTCAGAGAAACTACCACCACGTCCAGAAACGTTTACATCCATGCGTGTGACTTTAAACTATTTTTTTCTCATGGACAGTCCACCACATCTCAAAACAACTTGCACCACGTCCAAAAACAACTAGCACCACGTCCAGAAATGTCTACATTCATGCGTGTCAATTTAAACAGATTTTTGTCCACAAAGACAGTCCACCACGTCTCAAAACAACTAGCACCATGTCAAAAATAAATAGCACCATGTCCAGAAACGTCAACATCCATGCGTGTGAATTTAAACTAATTTTTTTCACAAAAACAGTCCACCACGTCTCGGAACAACTAGCACCACGTCAAAAACAAATAGCACCACTTCTTGAAACGTTTACATCCATGTGTGTGAATTTAAACTGATTTTTTTCTCAAAGACAGTCCACCATGTCCAGAAACGTCTACATCCTTGCGTGTGACTTTAAACTATTTTTTTCTCATGGACAGTCCACCACATCTCAAAACAACTTGCACCACGTCCAAAAACAACGAGCACCACGTCCAGAAATGTCTACATCCATGTGTGTGAATTTAAACTGATTTTTTTCACAAAGACAGTCCACCACGTCTCAGAACAACTAGCACCACATCCAGAAACGTCTACATCCATGCGTGTGAATTTAAACTAATTTTTTTCTCATAGACAGTCCACCACGTCTCAGAACAACTTGCACCACGTTGAAAAACAACTAGCACCACGTTCAGAAATGTCTACATTCATGCGTGTGAATTTAAACAGATTTTTTTCACAAAGACAGTCCACCACGTCTCAAAACAACTAGCATCATGTCAAAAATAACAAGCACCATGTCCAGAAACGTCTACATCCATGCGTGTGAATTTAAACTGATTTTTTTCACAAAGACTGTTCACTAAGTCTCAAAACAACTAGCACCACGTCATAAACAACGAGCACCACGTCAAGAAATGTCTACATCCATGTTTGTGAATTTCAACAGATTTTTTTCACAAAGACAGTCCACCACGTCTCAGAACAACTAGCACTACGTCAAAAACAACTAGCACCACGTGTAGAAACGTCTACATCCATGCGTGTGAATTTAAAATCAATTTTTTCACAAAGATAGTCCACCACGTCACAGAACAACTAGCACCACGTCCAGAAACAACTAGCACCACATGAGAACGTCTACATCCATGCGTATGAATTTAAACTTATTTTTTTCGCAAAGACATTCCACCGCATTTCAGAAGACCTAGCTCCCCGTCAAAAACAACTAGAATCACGTCCAGAAATGTCTACATCCATATGTGTGAATTTAAACTGATTTTTTTCACAAAGACAGTCGACCACGTCTCAAAACAACTAGCACCACATACAGAAACGTCTACACCCATGCGTGTGAATTCAAACTAATTTTTTTCTCATAGACAGTCCACCACGTGTCAGAACAACTTGCACCACGTTCAAAAACAACTAGCACCACGTTCAGAAATGTCTACATTCATGCGTGTGAATTTAAACAGAATTTTTCCACAAAGACAGTCCACCACGTCTCAAAACAACTAGCATCATGTCAAAAATAACAAGCACCATGTCCAGAAACGTCTACATCCATGCGTGTGAATTTAAACTAATTTTTTTCACACAGACTGTCCACCACGTCTCAAAACAACTAGCACCACGTCATAAACAACGAGCACCACGTCCAGAAACGTCTACATCCATGTGCTTGAATTTCAAAAGATTTTTTTCACAAAGACAGTCAACCACGTCTCAGAACAACTAGCACCACGTAAATAAATGTCAACATCCATGCGTGTGAATTTAAACTGATTTTTTTCACAAAAACAGTCTACCACGTCTCAGAACAACTAGCACCACGTCAAAAACAAATAGCACCACTTCTTGAAACATCTACATCCATGTGTGTGAATTTAAACTGATTTTATTCTCAAAGACAGTCCACCATGTCCAGAAACGTCTACATCTATGCGTATGAATTTAAACTAATTTTTTTCTCGTAGATAGTCTACCATGTCTCAGAATAACTTGCACCACATCCAAAAACAGCTAGCACCACGTCTAGAAATGTCTACATTCATGCGTGTGAATTTAAACAGATTTTTTCCACAAAAACAGTCCACCACGTCTCAAAACAACTAACACCATGTCAAAAATAACTAGCAGCATGTCCAGAAACGACTACATCCATGCGTGTGAATTTAAACCGATTTTTTTCACAAAGATTGTTCACTAAGTCTCAAAACAACTAGCACCACGTCATAAACAGCGAGCACCACGTCAAGAAATGTCTACATCCATGTGTGTGAATTTTAACAGATTTTTTTCACAAAGACAGTCCACCACGTCTCAGAACAACTAGCACTACGTCAAAAACAACTAGCACCACGTGTAGAAACATCTACATCCATGCATGAGAATTTAAAATCAATTTTTTCACAAAGACAGTCCACCACGTCACAGAACAACTAGCACCACGTCCAGAAACAACTAGCACCACGTGAGAACGTCTACATCCATGCGTATGAATTTACACTTATTTTTTTCACAAAGACATTCCACCGCATCTCAGAAGACCTAGCTCCACGTCAAAAATAACTAGAACCACGTCCAGAAATGTCTACATCCATGTGTGTGAATTTAAACTGATTTTTTTCACAAAGACAGTCCACCACGTCTCAGAACAACTAGCACCACATCCAGAAATGTCTACATCCATGCGTGTGAATTTAAACTAATTTTTTTCTCATAGACAGTCCACCACGTCTCAGAACAACTTGCACCACGTTGAAAAACAACTAGCACCATGTTCAGAAATGTCTACATTCATGCGTGTGAATTTAAACAGATTTTTTCCACAAAGACAGTCCACCACGTCTCAAAACAACTGGCACCATGTGAAAAATAACTAGCGTCATGTCCAGAAACTTCTACATCCATGCGTGTGAATTTAAAATGAATTTTTTCACAAAGACAGTCCACCACGTCACAGAACAACTAGCACCACGTCCAGAAACAACTACCACCACGTCCAGAAACGTCTACATCCATGCGTGCGAATTTAAACTTTTTTTTTCGCAAAGACAGTCCACCGCGTCTCAGAACAACTAGCACCACGTCCAGAAATGTCTACATACATGCGTGTGGCTTTAAACTAATTTTTTTCTCATGGACAGTCCACCACGTCTCAAAACAACTTGCACCACGTCCAAAAAGAACTAGCACCACGTCCATAAATGTCTACATTCATGCGTGTGAATTTAAACAGATTTTTTCCACAAAGAAAGTCCACCACGTCTCAAAACAACTAGCACCATGTCCAGAAACGTCTTCATCAATGCGTGTGAATTTAAACTGATTTTTTTCACAAAGACTGTCCACCACGTCTCAAAGCAACTAGCACCACGTCATAAACAACGAGCTCCACGTCCAGAAACGTCTATATCCATGTGCTTGAATTTCAACATATTTTTTTCACAAAGACAATCCACCACGTCAAAAACAACTAGCACCACGTCCAGAAACGTCTACATCCGTTCATGTGAATTTAAGCTATTTTTTCACAAAGACAACCCACCACATCTCAGAACAACAAGCACCACGTCAAAAGCAACTAGCACCACTTCCAGAATACCCTACATCCATGTGTGTGAATTTAAACTTATTTTTTTCAAAAAGACATTCCACCGCATCTCAGAAGAACTAGCTCCACGACAAAAAGACCAAGAACCACATCCAGAAATGTCTACATCCATGTGTGTGAATTTAAACTGATTTTTTTCACAAAGACAGTCCACCACGTCTCAGAACAACTAGCAACACATCCAGAAACGTCAACATCCATGCGTGTGAATTTAAACTAATTTTTTCTCTTAGACAGTCCACCACGTCTCAGAACAACTTGCACCACGTTCAATAACAACTAGCACCGCGTCCAGAAATGTCTACATTCATGCGTGTGAATTTAAACAAATTTTTTCCACAAAGACAGTCCACCACATTTCAAAACAACTAGCACCATGTCCAGAAACGTCTACATTCATGCGTGTGAATTTAAACTAATTTTTTTCACACAGACTGTCCACCACGTCTCAGAACAACTAGCACCACATCAAAAACAACTACCACTACGTCCAGAAACGTCTTCATCAATGCGTGTGAATTTAAACTTTTTTTTCACAAAGACATTCCACCGCATCTCAGAAGACCTAGCTCCACGTCAAAAACGACTAGAACCACGTGCAGAAATGTCTACATCCATGTGTGTGAATTTAAACTGATTTTTTTCACAAATATAGTCCACCACGTCTCAGAGAAACTAGAACCACGTCCAGAAACTAGCACCACGTCAAAAATAACTAGAACCACGTCCAGAAATGTCTACATCCATGTGTGTGAATTTAAACTGATTTTTTTCACAAATACAGTCCACCACGTCTCAGAGAAACTACCACCACGTCCAGAAACGTTTACATCCATGCGTGTGACTTTAAACTATTTTTTTCTCATGGACAGTCCACCACATCTCAAAACAACTTGCACCACGTCCAAAAACAACTAGCACCACGTCCAGAAATGTCTACATTCATGCGTGTCAATTTAAACAGATTTTTTTCCACAAAGACAGTCCACCACGTCTCAAAACAACTAGCACCATGTCAAAAATAAATAGCACCATGTCCAGAAACGTCAACATCCATGCGTGTGAATTTAAACTAATTTTTTTCACAAAAACAGTCCACCACGTCTCGGAACAACTAGCACCACGTCAAAAACAAATAGCACCACTTCTTGAAACGTTTACATCCATGTGTGTGAATTTAAACTGATTTTTTTCTCAAAGACAGTCCACCATGTCCAGAAACGTCTACATCCTTGCGTGTGACTTTAAACTATTTTTTTCTCATGGACAGTCCACCACATCTCAAAACAACTTGCACCACGTCCAAAAACAACGAGCACCACGTCCAGAAATGTCTACATCCATGTGTGTGAATTTAAACTGATTTTTTTCACAAAGACAGTCCACCACGTCTCAGAACAACTAGCACCACATCCAGAAACGTCTACATCCATGCGTGTGAATTTAAACTAATTTTTTTCTCATAGACAGTCCACCACGTCTCAGAACAACTTGCACCACGTTGAAAAACAACTAGCACCACGTTCAGAAATGTCTACATTCATGCGTGTGAATTTAAACAGATTTTTTTCACAAAGACAGTCCACCACGTCTCAAAACAACTAGCATCATGTCAAAAATAACAAGCACCATGTCCAGAAACGTCTACATCCATGCGTGTGAATTTAAACTGATTTTTTTCACAAAGACTGTTCACTAAGTCTCAAAACAACTAGCACCACGTCATAAACAACGAGCACCACGTCAAGAAATGTCTACATCCATGTTTGTGAATTTCAACAGATTTTTTTCACAAAGACAGTCCACCACGTCTCAGAACAACTAGCACTACGTCAAAAACAACTAGCACCACGTGTAGAAACGTCTACATCCATGCGTGTGAATTTAAAATCAATTTTTTCACAAAGATAGTCCACCACGTCACAGAACAACTAGCACCACGTCCAGAAACAACTAGCACCACATGAGAACGTCTACATCCATGCGTATGAATTTAAACTTATTTTTTTCGCAAAGACATTCCACCGCATTTCAGAAGACCTAGCTCCCCGTCAAAAACAACTAGAATCACGTCCAGAAATGTCTACATCCATATGTGTGAATTTAAACTGATTTTTTTCACAAAGACAGTCGACCACGTCTCAAAACAACTAGCACCACATACAGAAACGTCTACACCCATGCGTGTGAATTCAAACTAATTTTTTTCTCATAGACAGTCCACCACGTGTCAGAACAACTTGCACCACGTTCAAAAACAACTAGCACCACGTTCAGAAATGTCTACATTCATGCGTGTGAATTTAAACAGAATTTTTCCACAAAGACAGTCCACCACGTCTCAAAACAACTAGCATCATGTCAAAAATAACAAGCACCATGTCCAGAAACGTCTACATCCATGCGTGTGAATTTAAACTAATTTTTTTCACACAGACTGTCCACCACGTCTCAAAACAACTAGCACCACGTCATAAACAACGAGCACCACGTCCAGAAACGTCTACATCCATGTGCTTGAATTTCAAAAGATTTTTTTCACAAAGACAGTCAACCACGTCTCAGAACAACTAGCACCACGTAAATAAATGTCAACATCCATGCGTGTGAATTTAAACTGATTTTTTTCACAAAAACAGTCTACCACGTCTCAGAACAACTAGCACCACGTCAAAAACAAATAGCACCACTTCTTGAAACATCTACATCCATGTGTGTGAATTTAAACTGATTTTATTCTCAAAGACAGTCCACCATGTCCAGAAACGTCTACATCTATGCGTATGAATTTAAACTAATTTTTTTCTCGTAGATAGTCTACCATGTCTCAGAATAACTTGCACCACATCCAAAAACAGCTAGCACCACGTCTAGAAATGTCTACATTCATGCGTGTGAATTTAAACAGATTTTTTCCACAAAAACAGTCCACCACGTCTCAAAACAACTAACACCATGTCAAAAATAACTAGCAGCATGTCCAGAAACGACTACATCCATGCGTGTGAATTTAAACCGATTTTTTTCACAAAGATTGTTCACTAAGTCTCAAAACAACTAGCACCACGTCATAAACAGCGAGCACCACGTCAAGAAATGTCTACATCCATGTGTGTGAATTTCAACAGATTTTTTTCACAAAGACAGTCCACCACGTCTCAGAACAACTAGCACTACGTCAAAAACAACTAGCACCACGTGTAGAAACATCTACATCCATGCATGAGAATTTAAAATCAATTTTTTCACAAAGACAGTCCACCACGTCACAGAACAACTAGCACCACGTCCAGAAACAACTAGCACCACGTGAGAACGTCTACATCCATGCGTATGAATTTACACTTATTTTTTTCACAAAGACATTCCACCGCATCTCAGAAGACCTAGCTCCACGTCAAAAATAACTAGAACCACGTCCAGAAATGTCTACATCCATGTGTGTGAATTTAAACTGATTTTTTTCACAAAGACAGTCCACCACGTCTCAGAACAACTAGCACCACATCCAGAAATGTCTACATCCATGCGTGTGAATTTAAACTAATTTTTTTCTCATAGACAGTCCACCACGTCTCAGAACAACTTGCACCACGTTGAAAAACAACTAGCACCATGTTCAGAAATGTCTACATTCATTCGTGTGAATTTAAACAGATTTTTTTCACAAAGACAGTCCACCACGTCTCAAAACAACTAGCATCATGTCAAAAATAACAAGCACCATGTCCAGAAACGTCTACATCCATGCGTGTGAATTTAAACTAATTTTTTTCACACAGACTGTCCACCACGTCTCAAAACAACTAGCACCACATCCAGAAACGTCTACATCCATGTGCTTGAATTTCAAAAGATTTTTTTCACAAAGACAGTCAACCACGTCTCAGAACAACTAGCACCACGTAAAGAAACGTCAACATCCATGCGTGTGAATTTAAACTGATTTTTTTCACAAAAACAGTCTACCACGTCTCAGAACAACTAGCACCACGTCAAAAACAAATAGCACCACTTCTTGAAACATCTACATCCATGTGTGTGAATTTAAACTGATTTTTTTCTCAAAGACAGTCCACCATGTCCGGAAACGTCTACATCCATGCGTATGAATTTAAACTAATTTTTTTCTCATAGATAGTCTACCATGTCTCAGAATAACTTGCACCCCATCCAAAAACAGCTGGCACCACGTCTAGAAATGTCTACATTCATGCGTGTGAATTTAAACAGATTTTTTCCACAAAAACAGTCCACCACGTCTCAAAACAACTAGCACCATGTCAAAAATAACTAGCAGCAGTTCCAGAAACGTCTACATCCATGCGTGTGAATTTAAACTGATTTTTTTCACAAAGACTGTTCACTACGTCTCAAAACAACTAGCACCACGTCATAAACAACGAGCACCACGTCAAGAAATGTCCACCACGTCTCAGAACAACTAGCACCACGTCAAAAACAACTAGCACCATAGGTAGAAACGTCTACATCCATGCTTGTGAATTTAAAATGATTTTTTTCACAAAGACAGTCCACCACGTCACAGAACAACTTGCACCACGTCCAGAAACAACTACCACCACGTCCAGAAACGGCTACATCCATGCGTGCGAATTTAAACTTTTTTTTTTCGCAAAGACATTCCACCGCATCTCAGAAGAACTAGCTCCACGTCAAAAACAACTAGAACCACGTCCAGAAATGTCTACATCCATGTGTGTGAATTTAAACAGATTTTTTTCACAAAGACAGTCCACCGCGTCTCAGAACAACTAGCACCACGTCCAGAAACGTCTACATACATGCGTGTGGCTTTAAACTAATTTTTTTCTCATGGACAGTCCACCACGTCTCAAAACAACTTGCACCACGTCCAAAAACAACTAGCACCACGTCCATAAATGTCTACATTCATGCGTGTGAATTTAAACAGATTTTTTCCACAAAAACAGTCCACCACGTCTCAAAACAACTAGCACCATGTCAAAAATAACTAGCAGCATGTCCAGAAACGATTACATCCATGCGTGTGAATTTAAACCGATTTTTTTCACAAAGATTGTTCAATAAGTCTCAAAACAACTAGCACCACGTCATAAACAGCGAGCACCACGTCAAGAAATGTCTACATCCATGTGTGTGAATTTCTACAGATTTTTTTCACAAAGACAGTCCACCACGTCTCAGAACAACTAGCATTACGTCAAAAACAACTAGCACCCCGTGTAGAAACGTCTACATCCATGCGTGAGAATTTAAAATCAAATTTTTCACAAAGACAGTCCACCACGTCACAGAACAACTAGCACCACGTCCAGAAACAACTAGCACCACGTGAGAACGTCTACATCCATGCGTATGAATTTAAACTTATTTTTTTAACAAAGACATTCCACCGCATCTCAGAAGACCTAGCTCCACGTCAAAAACAACTAGAACCACGTCCAGAAATGTCTACATCCATGCGTGTGAATTTAAACTAATTTTTTTTCACACAGACTGTCCACTACGTCTCAAAACAACTAGCATCACGTCATAAACAACGAGCACCACATCCAGAAACGTCTACATCCATGTGCTTGAATTTCAAAAGATTTTTTTCACAAAGACAGTCCACCACGTCTCAGAACAACAAGCACTACGTCAAAAACAACTAGCACCACGTGTAGAAACGTCTACATCCATGCGTGTGAATTTAAACTGATTTTTTTCACAAAGACTGTCCACCACGTCTCAGAACAACTAGCACCACGTCAAAAACAAATAGCACCACGTCTTGAAACGTCTACATCCATGCGTATGAATTTAAACTGATTTTTTTCACAAAGACAGTCCACCACGTCTCAAAACAACTAGCCCAACGTCAAAAAACAACTAACACCACGTCCAAAAATATCTACCTCCATGCGTATGAATTTAAACAAATTTTTTTAACAAAGACAGTCCACCACGTCAAAAACAACTAGCATCGCGTCCGAAAATGTCTACATCCGATCATGTGAATTTAAGCTATTTTTTCACAAAGACAACGCACCACTTCTCAGAACAACAATCATCACGTCAAAAGCAACTAGCACCACTTCCTGAATACCCTACATCCATGTGTGTGAATTTAAACTGATTTTTTTCACAAAGACAATCCATCAAATCTCAGAAAAACCTGCACCACTTCAAAAACAACTAGCACCACGTCTAGAAATGTCAACATCCATGCTTGTGAATTTAAACTGATTTTTTTCATAAAGACAGTCCACCACATCTCAGAAAACCATGTCCAAAAACAACTACCACCACGTCCAGAAACGTCTACATCCATTCGTGTATATCTAAACTGATTTTTTTCACAAAGACAGTTCATCACGTCTAAAAACAACTAGCACCACGTGCAGAAACATCTAGCACCACGTCCAGAAACGTCTACATCCATGCGTGTGAATTTAAACAGATTTTTTCACAAAGACAGTCCACCACGTCTCAGAACAACTAGCACCACGTTAAAAACAACTAGCACCACGTCTAGAAATGTCTACATCCATGCGTGTGAATTTAAATGAAATTTTTTCACAAAGACAGTCCACCACGTCTCAGAAGAACTAGCACCATGTCAAAAATAACTTGCGCCATGTCCAGAAACGTCTACATCCATGCGTGTGAATTTAAACTTATTTTTTTCACAAAGACAGTCCACCATGTCTCAGAACAACTAGCACCACATCCAGAAACGTCTACATCCATGCGTGTGAATTTAAACTAATTTTTTTCTCACGAACAGTACACCACATCTCAGAACAACTTGCACCACGTTCAATCCAACTAGCACCACGTCCAGAAATGTCTACATTCATGCGTGTAAATTTAAACAGATTTTTTGCACAAAGACAGTCCACCACGTCTCAAAACAACTAGCACCATGTAAAAAATAACTAGCGCCATGTCCAGAAATGTCTACATCCATGCGTGTGAATTTAAACGGAATTTTTTCACAAACACAGTCCACCACGTCTCAGAACAACTAGCACCATGTAAAAAATAACTAGCGCCATGTCCATAAATGTCTACATCCGTGCGTGTCAATTTAAACTGATTTTTTTCCCAAAGACTGTTCACCACGTCTCAAAACAACTAGCACCACGTCATAAACAACGAGCACCACGTCCAGAAACGTCTACATCCATGCATGTGAATTTCAATAGATTTTTTCACAAAGACAGTCCACCACGTCTCAGAACAACTAGCACCACATCAAAAACAACTAGCACCACGTCCAGAAACGTCTACATCCATGCATGTGAATTTAAACTTATTTTTTTCCAAAAGACATTCCACCGCATCTCAGAAGAACTAGCTCCAGGTCAAAAACAGCTAGCTCCACGTCAAAAATAACTAGCACCACGTCCAGAAACGTCTACATCCATGCGTGTGAATTTAAACTAATTTTTTTCACACAGACTGTCCACCATGTCTCAAAACAACTAGCACCACTTCATAAACAACGAGCACCACGTCCAGAAACGACTACATCCATGTGTGTGAATTTCAACAGATTTTTTCACAAAGACAATCCACTACATCTCAGAACAACTAGCACCACATCAAAGACAACTAGCACCACGTCCAGAAATGTCTACATCCATGCGTGTGAATTTAAACTGATTTTTTTCACAAAGACTGTTCACTACGTCTCAAAACAACTAGCACCACGTCATAAACAACGAGCACCACGTCAAGAAATGTCTACATCTATGTGTGTGAATTTCAACAGATTTTTTTCACAAAGACAGTCCACCACGTCTCAGAACAACTAGCACCACGTCAAAAACAACTAGCACCATAGGTAGAAACGTCTACATCCATGCTTGTGAATTTAAAATGATTTTTTTCACAAAGACAGTCCACCACGTCACAGAACAACTTGCACCACGTCCAGAAACAACTACCACCACGTCCAGAAACGGCTACATCCATGCGTGCGAATTTAAACTTTTTTTTTTCGCAAAGACATTCCACCGCATCTCAGAAGAACTAGCTCCACGTCAAAAACAACTAGAACCACGTCCAGAAATGTCTACATCCATGTGTGTGAATTTAAACAGATTTTTTTCACAAAGACAGTCCACCGCGTCTCAGAACAACTAGCACCACGTCCAGAAACGTCTACATACATGCGTGTGGCTTTAAACTAATTTTTTTCTCATGGACAGTCCACCACGTCTCAAAACAACTTGCACCACGTCCAAAAACAACTAGCACCACGTCCATAAATGTCTACATTCATGCGTGTGAATTTAAACAGATTTTTTCCACAAAAACAGTCCACCACGTCTCAAAACAACTAGCACCATGTCAAAAATAACTAGCAGCATGTCCAGAAACGATTACATCCATGCGTGTGAATTTAAACCGATTTTTTTCACAAAGATTGTTCAATAAGTCTCAAAACAACTAGCACCACGTCATAAACAGCGAGCACCACGTCAAGAAATGTCTACATCCATGTGTGTGAATTTCTACAGATTTTTTTCACAAAGACAGTCCACCACGTCTCAGAACAACTAGCACTACGTCAAAAACAACTAGCACCCCGTGTAGAAACGTCTACATCCATGCGTGAGAATTTAAAATCAAATTTTTCACAAAGACAGTCCACCACGTCACAGAACAACTAGCACCACGTCCAGAAACAACTAGCACCACGTGAGAACGTCTACATCCATGCGTATGAATTTAAACTTATTTTTTTAACAAAGACATTCCACCGCATCTCAGAAGACCTAGCTCCACGTCAAAAACAACTAGAACCACGTCCAGAAATGTCTACATCCATGCGTGTGAATTTAAACTAATTTTTTTTCACACAGACTGTCCACTACGTCTCAAAACAACTAGCATCACGTCATAAACAACGAGCACCACATCCAGAAACGTCTACATCCATGTGCTTGAATTTCAAAAGATTTTTTTCACAAAGACAGTCCACCACGTCTCAGAACAACAAGCACTACGTCAAAAACAACTAGCACCACGTGTAGAAATGTCTACATCCATGCGTGTGAATTTAAACTGATTTTTTTCACAAAGACTGTCCACCACGTCTCAGAACAACTAGCACCACGTCAAAAACAAATTGCACCACGTCTAGAAACGTCTACATCCATGCGTATGAATTTAAAATGATTTTTTTACAAAGACAGTCCACCACGTCTCAAAACAACTAGCCCAACGTCAAAAAACAACTAACACTACGTCCAAAAATATCTACCTCCATGCGTATGAATTTAAACAAATTTTTTTAACAAAGACAGTCCACAACGTCAAAAAAAACTAGGATCGCGTCCGGAAATGTCTACATCCGCTCATGTGAATTTAAGCTATTTTTTCTTTGGAGACAACAAAACGCCATCTTCTCAGACGAGCCAGGCAACGTGCGCAACCGATTACGCTTCAAGGGTAAGACCCGATCCTCATAGTTTAGGATTCCGCTGTTTAATTGGATTAAACACCTAGACAATTCCCAACAGCTCCACGTCAAAAACAACTAGAACCACGTCCAGAAATGTCTACATCCATGTGTGTGAATTTAAACTGATTTTTTTCACAAAGACAGTCCACCACGTCTCAGAACAACTAGCACCACATCCAGAAACGTCTACATCCATGCGTGTGAATTCAAACTAATTTTTTTCTCATAGACAGTCCACCACGTCTCAGAACAACTTGCACCACGTTCAAAAACAACTAGCACCACATTCAGAAATGTCTACATTCATGCATGTGAATTTAAACAGATTTTTTCCACAAAGACAGTCCACCACGTCTCAAAACAACTAGCATCATGTCAAAAATAACAAGCACCATGTCCAGAAATGTCTACATCCATGCGTGTGAATTTAAACTAATTTTTTTTCACACAGACTGTCCACCACGTCTCAAAACAACTAGCACCACGTCATAAACAACGAGCACCACGTCCAGAAACGTCTTCATCCATGTGCTTGAATTTCAAAAGATTTTTTTCACAAAGACAGTCAACCACGTCTCAGAACAACTAGCACCACGTAAAGAAACGTCAACATCCATGCGTGTGAATTTAACTGATTTTTTCTCACAAAAACAGTCTACCACGTCTCAGAACAACTAGCACCACGTCAAAAACAAATAGCACCACTTCTTGAAACATCTACATCCATGTGTGTGAATTTAAACTGATTTTTTTCTCAAAGACAGTCCACCATGTCCAGAAACGTCTACATCCATGCGTATGAATTTAAACTAATTTTTTTCTCATAGAAAGTCTACCATGTCTCAGAATAACTTGCACCACGTCCCAAAACAGCTGGCACCACGTCTATAAATTTCTACATTCATGCGTGTGAATTTAAACAGATTTTTTCCACAAAAATAGTCCACCACGTCTCAAAACAACTAGCACCATGTAAAAAATAACTAGCAGCATGTCCAGAAACGTCTACATCCATGCGTGTGAATTTAAACTGATTTTTTTCACAAAGACTGTTCACTACGTCTCAAAACAACTAGCACCACGTCATAAACAACGAGCACCACGTCAAGAAATGTCTACATCCATGTGTGTGAATTTCAACAGATTTTTTTCACAAAGACAGTCCACCACGTCTCAGAACAACTAGCACCACGTGTAGAAACGTCTACATCCATGCGTGTGAATTTAAACTGATTTTTTTCACAAAGACTGTCCACAACGTCTCAGACAACTAGCACCACGTCAAAAACAAATAGCACCACGTCTTGAAACGTCTACATCCACGCGTTTGAATTTAAACTGAGTTTTTCACAAAGACAGTCCACCACGTCTCAAAACAACTAGCCCAACGTCAAAAAACAACTAACACCACGTCCAAAAATATCTACCTCCATGCGTATGAATTTAAACAAATTTTTTTAACAAAGACAGTCCACCACGTCAAAAACAACTAGCAACGCGTCCGGAAATGTCTACATCCGCTCATGTGAATTTAAGCTATTTTTTCACAAAGACAATGCACCACTTCTCAGAACAACAAGCACCACGTCAAAAGTGACTAGCACCACTTCCAGAATACCCTACATCCATGTGTGTGAATTTAAACTGATTTTTTTCACAAAGACAATCCATCAAATCTCAGAAAAACTTGCACCACTTCAAAAACAACTAGCACCACGTCTAGAAACGTCAACATCCATGCTTGTGAATTTAAACTGATTTTTTTCATAAAAACAGTCCACCACGTCTTTGAAAACCATGTCCAAAAACAACTACCACCACGTCCAGAAACGTCTACATCCATGCGTGTATATTTAAACTGATTTTTTTCACAAAGACAGTCCACCACGTCTAAAAACAACTAGCACCACGTGCAGAAAAATCTAGCACCACGTCCAGAAACGTCTACATCCATGCGTGTGAATTTAAACAGATTTTTTCACAAAGACAGTCCACCACGTCCCAGAACAACTAGCACCATGTTAAAAACAACTAGCACGACATCTAGAAATGTCTACATCCATGCGTGTGAATTTAAACGGATTTTTTTCACAAAGACAGTCCACCACGTCTCAGAAAACATTGTCCAAAAACAACTACCACCACGTCCAGAAACGTCTACATCCATGCGTGTATATTTAAACTGATTTTTTTCACAAAGACAGTCCACCACGTCTAAAAACAACTAGCACCACGTGCAGAAACATCTAGCACCACGTCCAGAAACGTCAACATCCATGCGTGTGAATTTAAACAGATTTTTTTCACAAAGACAGTCCACCACGTCTCAGAACAACTAGCACCACGTTAAAAACAACTAGCACCACGTCTAGAAACGTCTACATCCATGCGTATGAATTTAAACTGATTTTTTTCACAAAGACAGTCCACCACGTCTCAAAACAACTAGCCCAACGTCAAAAAACAACTAACACCACGTCCAAAAATATCTACCTCCATGCGTATGAATTTAAGCAAATTTTTTTAACAAAGACAGTCCACCACGTCAAAAACAACTAGCATCGCGTCCGGAAATGTCTACATGCGCTCATGTGAATTTAAGCTATTTTTTCACAAAGACAACGCACCAATTCTCAGAACAACAAGCACCACGTCAAAAGCAACTAGCACCACTTCCAGAATAC
Source organism: Knoxia roxburghii (assembly GCA_030378225.1). Classification (NCBI taxonomy): domain Eukaryota; kingdom Viridiplantae; phylum Streptophyta; class Magnoliopsida; order Gentianales; family Rubiaceae; genus Knoxia; species Knoxia roxburghii. The sequence continues at coordinate 21,432,943 of CM059415.1, read as the reverse complement.
CCTACATCCATGTGTGTGAATTTAAACTGATTTTTTTCACAAAGACAATCCACGTCAAAAGCAACTAGCACCACGTCTAGAAACGTCAACATCCTTGCATGTGAATTTAAACTGATTTTTTTCATAAAGACAGTCCACCACGTCTCAGAAAACCATGTCCAAAAACAACTACCACCACGTCAGAAACGTCTACATCCATGCGTGTATATTTAACTGATTTTTTTCACAAAGACAGTCCACCACGTCTAAAAACAACTAGCACCACGTGCAGAAACATCTAGCACCACGTCCAGAAACGTCTACATCCATGCGTGTGAATTTAAACAGATTTTTTCACAAAGACAGTCCACCACGTCTCAGAACAACTAGCACCACGTTAAAAACAACTAGCACCACGTCTAGAAATGTCTACATCCATGCGTGTGAATTTAAACGGAATTTTTTCACAAAGACAATCCACCACGTCTCAGAACAACTAGCACCAAGTCAAAAATAACTAGAGCCATGTCCAGAAACGTCTACATCCATGCGTGTGAATTTAAATTATTTTTTTCACAAAGACAGTCCACCATGTCTCAGAACAACTAGCACCACATCCAGAAACGTCTACATCCATGCGTGTGAATTTAAACTAATTTTTTTCTCATGAACAGTCCACCACATCTCAGAACAACTTGCACCACGTTCAATCCAACTAGCACCACGTCCAGAAATGTCTACATTCATGCGTGTGAATTTAAACAGATTTTTTGCACAAAGACAGTCCACCACGTCTCAAAACAACTAGCACCATGTAAAAAATAACTAGCGCCATGTCCAGAAACGTCTACATCCATGCGTGTGAATTTAAATGGAATTTTTTCACAAACACAGTCCACCACGTCTCAGAACAACTAGCACCATGTAAAAAATAACTAACGCCATGTCCAGAAATGTCTACATCCATGCGTGTGAATTTAAACTGATTTTTTTCACAAAAACTGTTCACCACGTCTCAAAACAACTAGCACCACGTCCTGAAACGTCTACATCCATGTGTGTGAATTTCAATAGATTTTTTCACAAAGACAGTCCACCACGTCTCAGAACAACTAGCACCACGTCAAAAATGACTAGCACCACGTCCAGAAACGTCTACATCCATGCATGTGAATTTAAACTTATTTTTTACCCAAAGACATTCCACCGCATCTCAGAAGAACTAGCTCCACATCAAAAACAACTAGCTCCACGTCAAAAACAACTAGCACCACGTCCGGAAACGTCTACATCCATGCGTGTGAATTTAAACTAATTTTTTTCACACAGACTGTCCACCACGTCTCAAAACAACTAGCACCACGTCATAAACAACGAGCACCACGTCCAGAAACGTCTACATCCATGTGTGTGAATTTTAACAGATTTTTTCACAAAGACAATCCACCACATCTCAGAACAACTAGCACCACGTCAAAGACAACTAGCACCACGTCCAGAAATGTCTACATCAATGCATTTGAATTTAAACTGATTTTTTTCAAAAAGACTGTTCACTACGTCTCAAAACAACTAGCACCACGTCGTAAACAACGAGCACCACGTCAAGAAATGTCTACATCTATGTGTGTGAATTTCAACAGATTTTTTTCACAAAGACAGTCCACCACGTCAAAAACAACTAGCACCACGTGTAGAAACGTCTACATCCATGCGTGTGAATTTAAAATGAATTTTTTCACAAAGACAGTCCACCACGTCACAGAACAACTAGCACCACGTCCAGAAACAACTACCACCACGTCCAGAAACGTCTACATCCATGGGTGCGAATTTAAACTTTTTTTTTTCGCAAAGACATTCCACCGCATCTCAGAAGAACGAGCTCCACGTCAAAAACAACTAGAACCACGTCCAGAAATGTCTACATCCATGGGTGTGAATTTAAACATATTTTTTTCACAAAGACAGTCCACCGCGTCTCAGAACAACTAGCACCACGTCCAGAAACGTCTGCATACATGCGTGTGGATTTAAACTAATTTTTTCTCATGGACAGTCCACCACGTCTCAAAACAACTTGCACCACGTCCAAAAACAACTAGCACCACGTCCATAAATGTCTACATTCATGCGTGTGAATTTAAACAGATTTTTTCCACAAAGAAAGTCCACCACGTCTCAAAACAACTAGCACCATGTCCAGAAACGTCTTCATCTATGCGTGTGAATTTAAACTGATTTTTTTCACAAAGACTATCCACCACGTCTCAAAGCAACTAGCACCACGTCATAAACAACGAGCTCCACGTCCAGAAACGTCTACATCCATGTGCTTGAATTTCAACAGATTTTGTTCACAAAGACAATCCACCACGTCTCAGAACAACTAGCACCACGTCAAAAACAACTAGCACCACGTCCAGAAACATCTACATCCATGCGTGTGAATTTAAAAGGAATTTTTTCACAAAGACAGTCCACCACGTCTCAGAACAACTACCACCACGTCCAGAAACGTCTTCATCCATGCGTGTGAATTTAAACTATTTTTTTTCACAAAGACATTCCACCGCATCTCAGAAGAACTAGCTCTACGTCAAAAACAACTAGAACCACGTCCAGAAATGTCTACATCCATATGTGTGAATTTAAACTGATTTTTTTCACAAAGACAGTCCACCACGTCCCAGAACAACTAGCACCACGTCCAGAAACGTCTACATCCATGCATGTGAATTTAAACTTATTTTTTTCGCAAAGACATTAAACCGCATCTCAGAAGAACTAGCTCCACGACAAAAACAACAAGAACCACATCCAGAAATGTCTACATCCATGTGTGTGAATTTAAACTAATTTTTTTCACAAAGACAGTCCACCACGTCTCAGAACAACTAGCACCACATCCAGAAACGTCTACATCCATGCGTGTGAATTTAAACTAATTCTTTTCTCTTAGACAGTCCACCACGTCTCAGAACAACTTGCACCACGTTCAAAAACAACTAGCACCACGTCCAGAAATGTCTACATCCATGTGTGTGAATTTAAACTGATTTTTTTCACAAACACAGTCCACCACGTCCCAGAACAACTAGCACCACGTCCAGAAACGTCTACATCCATGCATGTGAATTTAAACTTATTTTTTTCACAAAGACATTAAACCGCATCTCAGAAGAACTAGCTCCACGACAAAAACAACAAGAACCACATCCAGAAATGTCTACATCCATGTGTGTGAATTTAAACTAATTTTTTTCGCAAAGACAGTCCACCACGTCTCAGAACAACTAGCACCACATCCAGAAACGTCTACATCCATGCGTGTGAATTTAAACTAATTCTTTTCTCTTAGACAGTCCACCACGTCTCAGAACAACTTGCACCACGTTCAAAAACAACTAGCACCACGTCCAGAAATGTCTACATTCATGCGTGTGAATTTAAACTGATTTTTTTTCAAAAAGACTGTTCACTACGTCTCAAAACAACTAGCACCACGTCATAAACAACGAGCACCACGTCAAGAAATGTCTACATCTATGTGTGTGAATTTTAACAGATTTTTTTCACAAAGACAGTCCACCACGTCTCAGAACAACTAGCACCACGTCAAAAACAACTAGCACCACGTGTAGAAACGTCTACATCCATGCGTGTGAATTTAAAATGAATTTTTTTCACAAAGACAGTCCACCACGTCACAGAACAACTAGCACCACAATCAGAAACAACTACCACCACGTACAGAAAGGTCTACATCCATGCGTGCCAATTTAAACTTTTTTTTTTCGCAAAGACATTCCACCGCATCTCAGAAGAACTAGCTCCACGTCAAAAACAATTAGAACCACGTCCAGAAATGTCTACATCCATGTGTGTGAATTTAAACAGATTTTTTTCACAAAGACAGTCCACCGCGTCTCAGAACAACTAGCACCACGTCCAGAAACGTCTGCATACATGCGTGTGGCTTTAAACTAATTTTTTTCTCATGGACAGTCCACCACGTCTCAAAACAACTTGCACCACGTCCAAAAACAACTAGCACCACGTCCATAAATGTCTACATTCATGCGTGTGAATTTAAACAGATTTTTTCCACAAAGAAAGTCCACCACGTCTAAAAACAACTAGCACCATGTCCAGAAACGTCTTCATCCATGCGTGTGAATTTAAACTGATTTTTTTCACAAAAATTGTCCACCACGTCTCAAAGAAACTAGCACCACGTCATAAACAACGAGCTCCACGTCCAGAAACATCTACATCCATGTTCTTGAATTTCAACAGATTTTTTTCACAAAGACAATCCACCACGTCTCAGAACAACTAGCACCACGTCAAAAACAACTAGCACCACGTCCAGAAACATCTACATCCATGCGTGTGAATTTAAAAGGAATTTTTTCACAAAGACAATCCACCACGTCTCAGAACAACTACCACCACGTCCAGAAACGTCTTCATCCATGCGTGTGAATTTAAACTATTTTTTTCACAAAGACTGTCCACCACGTCTCAAAAAACCTAGCACCGCATCAAAAACAACTAGCACCACGTCCAGAAACGTCTACATCCTTGTGCTTGAAGTTCAAAAGGATTTTTTCACAAAGACAGTCCACCATGTCTCAGAACAACTAGCACCACGTAAAGAAACGTCAATATCCATGCGTGTGAATTTAAACTGATTTTTTTCACAAAACAGCCTACCACGTCTCAGAACAACTAGCACCACGTCAAAAACAAATAGCACCACTTCTTGAAACGTCTACATCCATGTGTGTGAATTTAAACTGATTTTTTTCTCAAAGACAGTCCACCATGTCCAGAAACGTCTACATCCATGCGTATGAATTTAAACTAGTTTTTTTCTCATAGATAGTCTACCATGTCTCAGAATAACTTGCACCACGTCCAAAAACAGCTAGCACCACGTCTAGAAATGTCTACATTCATGCGTGAGAATTTAAACTGATTTTTTCCACAAAAACAGTCCACCACGTCTCAAAACAACTAGCACCATGTCAAAAATAACTAGCAGCATGCCCAGAAACGTCTACATCCATGCGTGTGAATTTAAACTGATTTTTTTCACAAAGACTGTTCACTAAGTCTCAAAACAACTAGCACCACGTCATAAACAACGAGCATCATGTCAAGAAATGTCTACATCCATGTGTGTGAATTTCAACAGATTTTTTTCACAAAGACAATCCACCACGTCTCAGAACAACTAGCACTACGTCAAAAACAACTAGCACCACGTGTAGAAACGTCTACATCCATGCGTGTGAATTTAAAATCAATTTTTTCACAAAGACAATCCACCACGTCACAGAACAACTAGCACCACGTCCAGAAACAACTAGCACCACGTGAGAACGTCAACATCCATGCGTATGAATTTAAACTTATTTTTTTCACAAAGACATTCCACCGCATCTCAGAAGACCTAGCTCCACGTCAAAAACAACTAGAACCACGTCCAGAAATGTCTACATCCATGTGTGCGAATTTAAACTGATTTTTTTCACAGAGACAGTCCACCACGTCTCAGAACAACTAGCACCACATCCAGAAACGACTACGTCCATGCGTGTGAATTCAAACTAATTTTTTTCTCATAGACAGTCCACCACGTCTCAGAACAACTTGCATCACGTTCAAAAACAACTAGCACCACGTTCAGAAATGTCTACATTCATGCGTGTGAATTTAAACAGAATTTTTCCACAAAGACAGTCCACCACGTCTCAAAACAACTAGCATCATGTCAAAAATAACAAGCACCATGTCCAGAAATGTCTACATCCATGCGTGTGAATGTAAACTAATTTTTTTCACAGAGACTGTCCACCACGTCTCAAAACAACTAGCACCACGTCATAAACAACGAGCACCACGTCCAGAAACGTCTACATCCATGTGCTTGAATTTCAAAAGATTTTTTTCACAAAGACAGTCAACCACGTCTCAGAACAACTAGCACCACGTAAAGAAACGTCAACATCCATGCGTGTGAATTTAAACTGATTTTTTTCCACAAAAACAGTCTACCACGTCTCAGAACAACTAGCACCACGTCAAAAACAAATAGCACCACTTCTTCAAACGTCTACATCCATGTGTGTGAATTTAAACTGATTTTTTTCTCAAAGACAGTCCACCATGTCCAGAAACATCTACATCCATGCGTATGAATTTAAACTAATTTTTTTTCTCATAGATAGTCTACCATGTCTCAGAATAACTTGCACCACATCCAAAAACAGCTAGCACCACGTCTAGAAATGTCTACATTCATTAGTGAGAATTTAAACAGATTTTTTTCACAAAAACAGTCCACCACGTCTCAAAACAACTAGCACCATGTCAAAAATAACTAGCAGCATGCCCAGAAACGTCTACATCCATGCGTGTGAATTTAAACTGATTTTTTTCACAAAGACTGTTCACTAAGTCTCAAAACAATTAGCACCACGTCATAAACAACGAGCACCATGTCAAGAAATGTCTACATCCATGTGTGTGAATTTCAACAGATTTTTTTCACAAAGACAGTCCACCACGTCTCAGAACAACTAGCACTACGTCAAAAACAACTAGCACCACGTGTAGAAACGTCTACATCCATGTGTGTGAATTTAAAATCTATTTTTTCACAAAGACAGTCCACCACGTCACAGAACAACTAGCACCACGTCCAGAAACAACTAGCACCACGTGAGAACGTCAACATCCATGCGTATGAATTTAAACTTATTTTTTTCACAAAGACATTCCACCGCATCTCAGAAGACCTAGCTGCACGTCAAAAACAACTAGAACCACGTCCAGAAATGTCTACATCCATGTGTGCGAATTTAAACTGATTTTTTTCACAAAGACAGTCCACCACATCTCAGAACAACTAGCACCACATCCAGAAACGTCTACATCCATGCGTGTGAATTCAAACTAATTTTTTTCTCATGGACAGTCCACCACGTCTCAGAACAACTTGCACCACGTTCAAAAACAACTAGCACCACGTTCAGAAATGTCTACATTCATGCGTGTGAATTTAAACAGAATTTTTCCACAAAGACAGTCCACCACGTCTCAAAACAACTAGCATCATGTCAAAAATAACAAGCACCATGTCCAGAAACGTCTACATCCATGCGTGTGAATTTAAACTAATAATTTTCACACAGACTGTCCACCACGTCTCAAAACAACTAGCACCACGTCATAAACAACGAGCACCACGTCCAGAAACGTCTACATCCATGTGCTTGAATTTCAAAAGATTTTTTTCACAAAGACAGTCAACCACGTCTCAGAACAACTAGCACCACGTAAAGAAATGTCAACATCCATGCGTGTGAATTTAAACTGATTTTTTTCACAAAAACAGTCTACCACGTCTCAGAACAACTTGCACCACGTCAAAAACAAATAGCACCACTTCTTGAAACGTCTACAACCATGTGTGTGAATTTAAACTGATTTTTTTCTCAAAGACAGTCCACCATGTCCAGAAACGTCTACATCCATGCGTATGAATTTAAACTAATTTTTTTCTCATAGATAGTCTACGATGTCTCAGAATAACTTGCACCACGTCCAAAAGCAGCTAGCACCACGTCTAGAAATGTCTACATTCATGCGTGTGAATTTAAACAGATTTTTTTCCATAAAAACAGTCCACCACGTCTCAAAACAACTAGCACCATGTCAGAAATAACTAGCAGCATGTCCAGAAACGTCTACATCCATGCGTGTGAATTTAAACTGTTTTTTTTCACAAAGACTGTTCACTAAGTCTTAAAACAACTAGCACCACGTCATAAACAACGAGCACCACGTCAAGAAAATGTCTACATCCATGTGTGTGAATTTCAACAAATTTTTTTCACAAAGACAGTCCACCACGTCTCAGAACAACTAGCACTACGTCAAAAACAACTAGCACCACGTGTAGAAACGTCTACATCCATGCGTGTGAATTTAAAATCATTTTTTTCACAAAGACAGTCCACCACGTCACAGAACAACTAGCACCACGTCCAGAAACAACTAGCACCACGTGAGAACGTCTACATCCATGCGTATGAATTTAAACTTATTTTTTTCACAAAGACATTCCACCGCATCTCAGAAGACCTAGCTCCACATCAAAAACAACTAGAACCACGTCCAGAAATGACTACATCCATGTGTGTGAATTTAAACTGATTTTTTTCCCAAAGACAGTCCACCACGTCTCAAAACAACTAGCACCACATCCAGAAACGTCTACATCCATGCGTGTGAATTCAAACAGATTTTTTTCACAAAGACAGTCCACCACGTCTCAGAACAACTAGCACTACGTCAAAAATAACTAGCACCACGTGTAGAAACGTCTACATCCATGCGTGTGAATTTAAAATGAATTTTTTCATAAAGACAGTCCACCACGTCACAGAACAATTAGCACCACGTCCAGAAACAACTAGCACCACGTGAGAACGTCTACATCCATGCGTACGAATTTAAACTTATTCTTTTCACAAAGACATTCCACCGCATCTCAGAAGACCTAGCTCCACGTCAAAAACAACTAGAACCACGTCCAGAAATGACTACATCCATGTGTGTGAATTCAAACTGATTTTTTTCCCAAAGACAGTCCACCACGTCTCAGAACAACTAGCACCACATCCAGAAATGTCTACATCCATGCGTGTGAATTCAAACAGATTTTTTTCACAAAGACAGTCCACCACGTCTCAGAACAACTAGCACTACGTTCAAAAACAACTAGCACCACGTTCAGAAATGTCTACATTCATGCGTGTGAATTTAAACAGAATTTTTCCACAAAGACAGTCCACCACGTCTCAAAACAACTAGCATCATGTCAAAAATAACAAGCACCATGTCCAGAAACGTCTACATCCATGCGTGTGAATTTAAACTAATTGTTTTCACAGAGACTGTCCACCACGTCTCAAAACAACTAGCACCACGTCATAAACAACGAGCACCACGTCCAGAAACGTCTACATCCATGTGCTTGAATTTCAAAAGATTTTTTTCACAAAAACAGTCAACCACGTCTCAGAACAACTAGCACCACGTAAAGAAACGTCAACATCCATGCGTGTGAATTTAAACTGATTTTTTTCACAAAAATAGTCTACCACGTCTCAGAACAACTAGCACCACGTCAAAAACAAATAGCACCACTTCTTGAAACAATTACATCCATGTGTGTGAATTTAAACTGATTTTTTTCTCAAAGACAGTCCACCATGTCCAGAAACGTCTACATCCTTGCGTATGAATTTAAACTAATTTTTTCTCATAGATAGTCTACCATGTCTCAGAATAACTTGCACCATGCCCAAAAACAGCTGGCACCACGTCTAGAAATGTCTACATTCATGCGTGTGAATTTAAACAGATTTTTTCCACAAAAACAGTCCACCACGTCTCAAAACAACTAGAACCATGTAAAAAATAACTAGCAGCATGTCCAGAAACGTCTACATCCATGCGTGTGAATTTAAACTGATTTTTTTCACAAAGACTGTTCACTAAGTCTCAAAACAACTAGCACCACGTCATAAACAACGAGCACCACGTCAAGAAATGTCTACATCCATGTGTGTGAATTTCAATAGATTTTTTTCACAAAGACAGTCCACCACGTCTCAGAACAACTAGCACTACGTCAAAAACAACTAGCACCACGTGTAGAAACGTCTACATCCATGCGTGAGAATTTAAAATCAATTTTTTCACAAAGACAGTCCACCAGGTCACAGAACAACTAGCACCACGTCCAGAAACAACTAGCACCATGTGAGAACGTCTACATCCATTCGTATGAATTTAAACTTATTTTTTTCACAAAGACATTCCACCGCATCTCAGAAGACCTAGCTCCACGTTAAAAACAACTAGAACCACGTCCAGAAATGACTACATCCATGTGTGTGAATTTAAACTGATTTTTTTCCCAAAGACAGTCCACCACGTCTCAGAACAACTAGCACCACATCCAGAAACGCCTACATCCATGCGTGTGAATTTAAAATCAATTTTTTCACAAAGACAGTCCACCACGTCACAGAACAACTAGCACCACGTCCAGAAACAACTAGCACCACGTGAGAACATCTACATCCATGCGTATGAATTTAAACTTATTTTTTTCACAAAGACATTCCACCGCATCTCAGAAGACCTAGCTCCACGTCAAAAACAACTAGAACCACGTCCAGAAATGACTACATCCATGTGTGTGAATTTAAACTGATTTTTTTCCCAAAGACAGTCCACCACGTCTCAGAACAACTAGCACCACATCCAGAAACGTCTACATCCATGCGTGTGAATTCAAACAGATTTTTTTCACAAAGACAGTCCACCACGTCTCAGAACAACTAGCACTACGTTCAAAAACAACTAGCACCACGTTCAGAAATGTCTACATTCATGCGTGTGAATTTAAACAGAATTTTTCCACAAAGACAGTCCACCACGTCTCAAAACAACTAGCATCATGTCAAAAATAACAAGCACCATGTCCAGAAACGTCTACATCCATGCGTGTGAATTTAAACTAATTGTTTTCACAGAGACTGTCCACCACGTCTCAAAACAACTAGCACCACGTCATAAACAACGAGCACCACGTCCAGAAACGTCTACATCCATGTGCTTGAATTTCAAAATATTTTTTTTCACAAAGACAGTCAACCACGTCTCAGAACAACTAGCACCACGTAAAGAAACGTCAACATCCATGCGTGTGAATTTAAACTGATTTTTTTCACAAAAACAGTCTACCACGTCTCAGAACAACTAGCACCACGTCAAAAACAAATAGCACCACTTCTTGAAACAATTACATCCATGTGTGTGAATTTAAACTGATTTTTTTCTCAAAGACAGTCCACCATGTCCAGAAACGTCTACATCCTTGCGTATGAATTTAAACTAATTTTTTCTCATAGATAGTCTACCATGTCTCAGAATAACTTGCACCATGCCCAAAAACAGCTGGCACCACGTCTAGAAATGTCTACATTCATGCGTGTGAATTTAAACAGATTTTTTCCACAAAAACAGTCCACCACGTCTCAGAACAACTAGAACCATGTAAAAAATAACTAGCAGCATGTCCAGAAACGTCTACATCCATGCGTGTGAATTTAAACTGATTTTTTTCACAAAGACTGTTCACTAAGTCTCAAAACAACTAGCACCACGTCATAAACAACGAGCACCACGTCAAGAAATGTCTACATCCATGTGTGTGAATTTCAACAGATTTTTTTCACAAAGACAGTCCACCACGTCTCAGAACAACTAGCACTACGTCAAAAACAACTAGCACCACGTGTAGAAACGTCTACATCCATGCGTGAGAATTTAAAATCAATTTTTTCACAAAGACAGTCCACCAGGTCACAGAACAACTAGCACCACGTCCAGAAACAACTAGCACCATGTGAGAACGTCTACATCCATGCGTATGAATTTAAACTTATTTTTTTCACAAAGACATTCCACCGCATCTCAGAAGACCTAGCTCCACGTCAAAAACAACTAGAACCACGTCCAGAAATGACTACATCCATGTGTGTGAATTTAAACTGATTTTTTTTTCCCAAAGACAGTCCACCACGTCTCAGAACAACTAGCACCACATCCAGAAACGTCTACATCCATGCGTGTGAATTTAAAATCAATTTTTTCACAAAGACAGTCCACCACGTCACAGAACAACTAGCACCACGTCCAGAAACAACTAGCACCACGTGAGAACGTCTACATCCATGCGTATGAATTTAAACTTATTTTTTTCAGAAAGACATTTTACCGCATCTCAGAAGACCTAGCTCCACGTCAAAAACAACTAGAACCACGTCCAGAAATGACTACATCCATGTGTGTGAATTTAAACTGATTTTTTTCCCAAAGACAGTCCACCACGTCTCAGAACAACTAGCACCACATCCAGAAACGTCTACATCCATGCGTGTGAATTCAAACAGATTTTTTTCACAAAGACAGTCCACCACGTCTCAGAACGACTAGCACTACGTTCAAAAACAACTAGCACCACGTTCAGAAATGTCTACATTCATGCGTGTGAATTTAAACAGAATTTTTCCACAAAGACAGTCCACCACGTCTCAAAACAACTAGCATCATGTCAAAAATAACAAGCACCATGTCCAGAAACGTCTACATCCATGCGTGTGAATTTAAACTAATTGTTTTCACACAGACTGTCCACCATGTCTCAAAACAACTAGCACCACGTCATAAACAACGAGCACCACGTCCAGAAACGTCTACATCCATGTGCTTGAATTTCAAAAGATTTTTTTCACAAAGACAGTCAACCACGTCTCAGAACAACTAGCACCACGTAAAGAAACGTCAACATCCATGCGTGTGAATTTAAACTGATTTTTTTCACAAAAACAGTCTACCACGTCTCAGAACAACTAGCACCACGTCAAAAACAAATAGCACCACTTCTTGAAACAATTACATCCATGTGTGTGAATTTAAACTGATTTTTTTCTCAAAGACAGTCCACCATGTCCAGAAACGTCTACATCCTTGCGTATGAATTTAAACTAATTTTTTCTCATAGATAGTCTACCATGTCTCAGAATAACTTGCACCATGCCCAAAAACAGCTGGCACCACGTCTAGAAATGTCTACATTCATGCGTGTGAATTTAAACAGATTTTTTCCACAAAAACAGTCCACCACGTCTCAAAACAACTAGAACCATGTAAAAAATAACTAGCAGCATGTCCAGAAACGTCTACATCCATGCGTGTGAATTTAAACTGATTTTTTTCACAAAGACTGTTCACTAAGTCTCAAAACAACTAGCACCACGTCATAAACAACGAGCACCACGTCAAGAAATGTCTACATCCATGTGTGTGAATTTCAATAGATTTTTTTCACAAAGACAGTCCACCACGTCTCAGAACAACTAGCACTACGTCAAAAACAACTAGCACCACGTGTAGAAACGTCTACATCCATGCGTGAGAATTTAAAATCAATTTTTTCACAAAGACAGTCCACCAGGTCACAGAACAACTAGCACCACGTCCAGAAACAACTAGCACCATGTGAGAACGTCTACATCCATTCGTATGAATTTAAACTTATTTTTTTCACAAAGACATTCCACCGCATCTCAGAAGACCTAGCTCCACGTTAAAAACAACTAGAACCACGTCCAGAAATGACTACATCCATGTGTGTGAATTTAAACTGATTTTTTTCCCAAAGACAGTCCACCACGTCTCAGAACAACTAGCACCACATCCAGAAACGTCTACATCCATACGTGTGAATTTAAAATCAATTTTTTCACAAAGACAGTCCACCACGTCACAGAACAACTAGCACCACGTCCAGAAACAACTAGCACCACGTGAGAACGTCTACATCCATGCGTATGAATTTAAACTTATTTTTTTCACAAAGACATTCCACCGCATCTCAGAAGACCTAGCTCCACGTCAAAAACAACTAGAACCACGTCCAGAAATGACTACATCCATGTGTGTGAATTTAAACTGATTTTTTTCCCAAAGACAGTCCACCACGTCTCAGAACAACTAGCACCACATCCAGAAACGTCTACATCCATGCGTGTGAATTCAAACAGATTTTTTTCACAAAGACAGTCCACCACGTCTCAGAACAACTAGCACTACGTTAAAAAACAACTAGCACCACGTTCAGAAATGTCTACATTCATGCGTGTGAATTTAAACAGAATTTTTCCACAAAGACAGTCCACCACGTCTCAAAACAACTAGCATCATGTCAAAAATAACAAGCACCATGTCCAGAAACGTCTACATCCATGCGTGTGAATTTAAACTAATTGTTTTCACAGAGACTGTCCACCACGTCTCAAAACAACTAGCACCACGTCATAAACAACGAGCACCACGTCCAGAAACGTCTACATCCATGTGCTTGAATTTCAAAATATTTTTTTCACAAAGACAGTCAACCACGTCTCAGAACAACTAGCACCACGTAAAGAAACGTCAACATCCATGCGTGTGAATTTAAACTGATTTTTTTCACAAAAACAGTCTACCACGTCTCAGAACAACTAGCACCACGTCAAAAACAAATAGCACCACTTCTTGAAACAATTACATCCATGTGTGTGAATTTAAACTGATTTTTTTCTCAAAGACAGTCCACCATGTCCAGAAACGTCTACATCCTTGCGTATGAATTTAAACTAATTTTTTCTCATAGATAGTCTACCATGTCTCAGAATAACTTGCACCATGCCCAAAAACAGCTGGCACCACGTCTAGAAATGTCTACATTCATGCGTGTGAATTTAAACAGATTTTTTCCACAAAAACAGTCCACCACGTCTCAGAACAACTAGAACCATGTAAAAAATAACTAGCAGCATGTCCAGAAACGTCTACATCCATGCGTGTGAATTTAAACTGATTTTTTTCACAAAGACTGTTCACTAAGTCTCAAAACAACTAGCACCACGTCATAAACAACGAGCACCACGTCAAGAAATGTCTACATCCATGTGTGTGAATTTCAACAGATTTTTTTCACAAAGACAGTCCACCACGTCTCAGAACAACTAGCACTACGTCAAAAACAACTAGCACCACGTGTAGAAACGTCTACATCCATGCGTGAGAATTTAAAATCAATTTTTTCACAAAGACAGTCCACCAGGTCACAGAACAACTAGCACCACGTCCAGAAACAACTAGCACCATGTGAGAACGTCTACATCCATGCGTATGAATTTAAACTTATTTTTTTCACAAAGACATTCCACCGCATCTCAGAAGACCTAGCTCCACGTCAAAAACAACTAGAACCACGTCCAGAAATGACTACATCCATGTGTGTGAATTTAAACTGATTTTTTTTTCCCAAAGACAGTCCACCACGTCTCAGAACAACTAGCACCACATCCAGAAACGTCTACATCCATGCGTGTGAATTTAAAATCAATTTTTTCACAAAGACAGTCCACCACGTCACAGAACAACTAGCACCACGTCCAGAAACAACTAGCACCACGTGAGAACGTCTACATCCATGCGTATGAATTTAAACTTATTTTTTTCAGAAAGACATTTTACCGCATCTCAGAAGACCTAGCTCCACGTCAAAAACAACTAGAACCACGTCCAGAAATGACTACATCCATGTGTGTGAATTTAAACTGATTTTTTTCCCAAAGACAGTCCACCACGTCTCAGAACAACTAGCACCACATCCAGAAACGTCTACATCCATGCGTGTGAATTCAAACAGATTTTTTTCACAAAGACAGTCCACCACGTCTCAGAACGACTAGCACTACGTTCAAAAACAACTAGCACCACGTTCAGAAATGTCTACATTCATGCGTGTGAATTTAAACAGAATTTTTCCACAAAGACAGTCCACCACGTCTCAAAACAACTAGCATCATGTCAAAAATAACAAGCACCATGTCCAGAAACGTCTACATCCATGCGTGTGAATTTAAACTAATTGTTTTCACACAGACTGTCCACCATGTCTCAAAACAACTAGCACCACGTCATAAACAACGAGCACCACGTCCAGAAACGTCTACATCCATGTGCTTGAATTTCAAAAGATTTTTTTCACAAAGACAGTCAACCACGTCTCAGAACAACTAGCACCACGTAAAGAAACGTCAACATCCATGCGTGTGAATTTAAACTGATTTTTTTCACAAAAATAGTCTACCACGTCTCAGAACAACTAGCACCACGTCAAAAACAAATAGCACCACTTCTTGAAACAATTACATCCATGTGTGTGAATTTAAACTGATTTTTTTCTCAAAGACAGTCCACCATGTCCATAAACGTCTACATCCTTGCGTATGAATTTAAACTAATTTTTTCTCATAGATAGTCTACCATGTCTCAGAATAACTTGCACCATGCCCAAAAACAGCTGGCACCACGTCTAGAAATGTCTACATTCATGCGTGTGAATTTAAACATATTTTTTCCACAAAAACAGTCCACCACGTCTCAAAACAACTAGAACCATGTAAAAAATAACTAGCAGCATGTCCAGAAACGTCTACATCCATGCGTGTGAATTTAAACTGATTTTTTTCACAAAGATTGTTCACTAAGTCTCAAAACAACTAGCACCACGTCATAAACAACGAGCACCACGTCAAGAAATGTCTACATCCATGTGTGTGAATTTCAACAGATTTTTTTCACAAAGACAGTCCACCACGTCTCAGAACAACTAGCACTACGTCAAAAACAACTAGCACCACGTGTAGAAACGTCTACATCCATGCGTGAGAATTTAAAATCAATTTTTTCACAAAGACAGTCCACCAGGTCACAGAACAACTAGCACCACGTCCAGAAACAACTAGCACCATGTGAGAACGTCTACATCCATGCGTATGAATTTAAACTTATTTTTTTCACAAAGACATTCCACCGCATCTCAGAAGACCTAGCTCCACGTCAAAAACAACTAGAACCACGTCCAGAAATGACTACATCCATGTGTGTGAATTTAAACTGATTTTTTTCCCAAAGACAGTCCACCACGTCTCAGAACAACTAGCACCACATCCAGAAACATCTACATCCATGCGTGTGAATTTAAAATCAATTTTTTCACAAAGACAGTCCACCACGTCACAGAACAACTAGCACCACGTCCAGAAACAACTAGCACCACGTGAGAACGTCTACATCCATGCGTATGAATTTAAACTTATTTTTTTCACAAAGACATTCCACCGCATCTCAGAAGACCTAGCTCCACGTCAAAAACAACTAGAACCACGTCCAGAAATGACTACATCCATGTGTGTGAATTTAAACTGATTTTTTTCCCAAAGACAGTCCACCACGTCTCAGAACAACTAGCACCACATCCAGAAACGTCTACATCCATGCGTGTGAATTCAAACAGATTTTTTTCACAAAGACAGTCCACCACGTCTCAGAACAACTAGCACTACGTTCAAAAACAACTAGCACCACGTTCAGAAATGTCTACATTCATGCGTGTGAATTTAAACAGAATTTTTCCACAAAGACAGTCCACCACGTCTCAAAACAACTAGCATAATGTCAAAAATAACAAGCACCATGTCCAGAAACGTCTACATCCATGCGTGTGAATTTAAACTAATTGTTTTCACAGAGACTGTCCACCACGTCTCAAAACAACTAGCACCACGTCATAAACAACGAGCACCACGTCCAGAAACGTCTACATCCATGTGCTTGAATTTCAAAAGATTTTTTTCACAAAGACAGTCAACCACGTCTCAGAACAACTAGCACCACGTAAAGAAACGTCAACATCCATGCGTGTGAATTTAAACTGATTTTTTTCACAAAAACAGTCTACCACGTCTCAGAACAACTAGCACCACGTCAAAAACAAATAGCACCACTTCTTGAAACAATTACATCCATGTGTGTGAATTTAAACTGATTTTTTTCTCAAAGACAGTCCACCATGTCCAGAAATGTCTACATCCTTGCGTATGAATTTAAACTAATTTTTTCTCATAGATAGTCTGCCATGTCTCAGAATAACTTGCACCATGCCCAAAAACAGCTGGCACCACGTCTAGAAATGTCTACATTCATGCGTGTGAATTTAAACAGATTTTTTCCACAAAAACAGTCCACCACGTCTCAAAACAACTAGAACCATGTAAAAAATAACTAGCAGCATGTCCAGAAACGTCTACATCCATGCGTGTGAATTTAAACTGATTTTTTTCACAAAGACTGTTCACTAAGTCTCAAAACAACTAGCACCACGTCATAAACAACGAGCACCACGTCAAGAAATGTCTACATCCATGTGTGCGAATTTCAACAGATTTTTTTCACAAAAACAGTCCACCACGTCTCAGAACAACTAGCACTACGTCAAAAACAACTAGCACCACGTGTAGAAACGTCTACATCCATGCGTGAGAATTTAAAATCAATTTTTTCACAAAGACAGTCCACCAGGTCACAGAACAACTAGCACCACGTCCAGAAACAACTAGCACCATGTGAGAACGTCTACATCCATGCGTATGAATTTAAACTTATTTTTTTCACAAAGACATTCCACCGCATCTCAGAAGACCTAACTCCACGTCAAAAACAACTAGAACCACGTCCAGAAATGACTACATCCATGTGTGTGAATTTAAACTGATTTTTTTCCCAAAGACAGTCCACCACGTCTCAGAACAACTAGCACCACATCCAGAAACGTCTACATCCATGCGTGTGAATTCAAACAGATTTTTTTCACAAAGACAGTCCACCACGTCTCAGAACAACTAGCACTACGTTCAAAAACAACTAGCACCACGTTCAGAAATGTCTACATTCATGCGTGTGAATTTAAACAGAATTTTTCCACAAAGACAGTCCACCACGTCTCAAAACAACTAGCATCATGTCAAAAATAACAAGCACCATGTCCAGAAACGTCTACATCCATGCGGGTGAATTTAAACTAATTGTTTTCACACAGACTGTCCACCACGTCTCAAAACAACTAGCACCACGTCATAAACAACGAGCACCACGTCCAGAAACGTCTACATCCATGTGCTTGAATTTCAAAAGATTTTTTTCACAAAGACAGTCAACCACGTCTCAGAACAACTAGCACCACGTAAAGAAACGTCAACATCCATGCGTGTGAATTTAAACTGATTTTTTTCAGAAAAACAGTCTACCACGTCTCAGAACAACTAGCACCACGTCAAAAACAAATAGCACCACTTCTTGAAACATCTACATCCATGTGTGTGAATTTAAACTGATTTTTTTCTCAAAGACAGTCCACCAGGTCCAGAAACGTCTACATTCTTGCGTATGAATTTAAACTAATTTTTTTCTCATAGATAGTCTACCATGTCTCAGTATAACTTGCACCACGTCCAAAAACAGCTGGCACCACATCTAGAAATGTCTACATTCATGCGTGTGAATTTAAACAGATTTTTTCCACAAAAACAGTCCACCACGTCTCAAAACAACTAGAACCATGTCAAAAATAACTAGCAGCATGTCCAGAAATGTCTACATCCATGCGTATAATTTAA
Organism: Knoxia roxburghii; assembly: GCA_030378225.1. NCBI lineage: Eukaryota > Viridiplantae > Streptophyta > Magnoliopsida > Gentianales > Rubiaceae > Knoxia > Knoxia roxburghii. The sequence goes on along the minus strand of CM059415.1, from coordinate 21,413,801 downwards.
ACTGATTTTTTTCACAAAGACTGTTCACTACGTCTCAAAACAACTAGCACCACGTCATAAACAACGAGCACCACGTCAAGAAATGTCTACATCCATGTGTGTGAATTTCAATAGATTTTTTTTACAAAGAAAGTCCACCACGTCTGAGAACAACTAGCACTACGTCAAAAACAACTAGCACCACGTGTAGAAACGTCTACATCCATGCGTGTGAATTTAAAATGAATTTTTTCACAAAGACAGTCCACCACGTCACAGAACAACTAGCACCACGTCCAGAAACAACTAGCACCACGTGAGAACGTCTACATCCATGCGTACGAATTTAAACTTATTTTTTTCACAAAGACATTCCACCGCATCTCAGAAGACCTAGCTCCACGTCAAAAACAACTAGAACCACGTCCAGAAATGACTACATCCATGTGTGTGAATTTAAACTGATTTTTTTCCCAAAGACAGTCCACCACGTCTCAGAACAACTAGCACCACATCCAGAAACGTCTACATCCATGCGTGTGAATTCAAACAGATTTTTTTCACAAAGACAGTCCACCACGTCTCAGAACAACTAGCACTACGTTCAAAAACAACTAGCACCACGTTCAGAAATGTCTACATTCATGCGTGTGAATTTAAACAGAATTTTTCCACAAAGACAGTCCACCACGTCTCAAAACAACTAGCATCATGTCAAAAATAACAAGCACCATGTCCAGAAACGTCTACATCCATGCGTGTGAATTTAAACTAATTGTTTTCACAGAGACTGTCCACCACGTCTCAAAACAACTAGCACCACGTCATAAACAACGAGCACCACGTCCAGAAACGTCTACATCCATGTGCTTGAATTTCAAAAGATTTTTTTCACAAAGACAGTCAACCACGTCTCAGAACAACTAGCACCACGTAAAGAAACGTCAACATCCATGCGTGTGAATTTAAACTGATTTTTTTCACAAAAACAGTCTACCACGTCTCAGAACAACTAGCACCACGTCAAAAACAAATAGCACCACTTCTTGAAACAATTACATCCATGTGTGTGAATTTAAACTGATTTTTTTCTCAAAGACAGTCCACCATGTCCTGAAACGTCTACATCCTTGCGTATGAATTTAAACTAATTTTTTCTCATATATAGTCTACCATGTCTCAGAATAACTTGCACCATGCCCAAAAACAGCTGGCACCACGTCTAGAAATGTCTACATTCATGCGTGTGAATTTAAACAGATTTTTCCACAAAAACAGTCCACCACGTCTCAAAACAACTAGAACCATGTAAAAAATAACTAGCAGCATGTCCAGAAACGTCTACATCCATGCGTGTGAATTTAAACTGATTTTTTTCACAAAGACTGTTCACTAAGTCTCAAAACAACTAGCACCACGTCATAAACAACGAGCACCACGTCAAGAAATTTCTACATCCATGTGTGTGAATTTCAACAGATTTTTTTCACAAAGACAGTCCACCACGTCTCAGAACAACTAGCACTACGTCAAAAACAACTAGCACCACGTGTAGAAACGTCTACATCCATGCGTGAGAATTTAAAATCAATTTTTTCACAAAGACAGTCCACCAGGTCACAGAACAACTAGCACCACGTCCAGAAACAACTAGCACCACGTGAGAACGTCTACATCCATGCGTATGAATTTAAACTTATTTTTTTCACAAAGACATTCCACCGCATCTCAGAAGACCTAGCTCCATGTCAAAAAAAACTAGAACCATGTGCAGAAATGTCTACATCCATGTGTGTGAATTTAAACTGATTTTTTTCCCAAAGACAGTCCACCGCGTCTCAGAAGAACTAGCACCACATCCAGAAACGTCTACATCCATGCGTGTGAATTCAAACAGATTTTTTTCACAAAGACAGTCCACCACGTCTCAGAACAACTAGCACCACGTTCAGAAATGTCTACATTCATGCGTGTGAATTTAAACATAATTTTTCCACAAAGACAGTCCACCACGTCTCAAAACAACTAGCATCATGTCAAAAATAACAAGCACCATGTCCAGAAACGTCTACATCCATGCGTGTGAATTTAAACTAATTGTTTTCACACAGACTGTCCACCACGTCTCAAAACAACTAGCACCACGTCATAAACAACGAGCACCACGTCCAGAAACGTCTACATCCATGTGCTTGAATTTCAAAAGATTTTTTTCACAAAGACAGTCAACCACGTCTCAGAACAACTAGCACCACGTAAAGAAACATCAACATCCATGCGTGTGAATTTAAACTGATTTTTTTCAGAAAAACAGTATACCACGTCTCAGAACAACTAGCACCACGTCAAAAACAAATAGCACCACTTCTTGAAACATCTACATCCATGTGTGTGAATTTAAACTGATTTTTTTCTCAAAGACAGTCCACCATGTCCAGAAACGTCTACATTCTTGCGTATGAATTTAAACTAATTTTTTTCTCATAAATAGTCTACCATATCTCAGAATAACTTGCACCACGTCCAAAAACAGCTGGCACCACATCTAGAAATGTCTACATTCATGCGTGTGAATTTAAACATATTTTTTTCCATAAAAACAGTCCACCACGTCTCAAAAGAACTAGCACCATGTCAGAAATAACTAGCAGCATGTCCAGAAACGTCTACATCCATGCGTATAATTTAAACTGATTTTTTTCACAAAGACTGTTCACTAAGTCTCAAAACAACTAGCACCACGTCATAAACAACGAGCACCACGTCAAGAAATGTCTACATCCATGTGTGTGAATTTCAACAAATTTTTTTCACAAAGACAGTCCACCACGTCTCAGAACAACTAGCACTACGTCAAAAACAACTAGCACCACGTGTAGAAACGTCTACATCCATGCGTGTGAATTTAAAATCAATTTTTTCACAAAGACAGTCCACCACGTCACAGAACAACTAGCACCACGTCCAGAAACAACTAGCACCACGTGAGAACGTCTACATCCATGCGTATGAATTTAAACTTATTTTTTTCACAAAGACATTCCACCGCATCTCAGAAGACCTAGCTCCACGTCAAAAACAACTAGAACCACGTCCAGAAATGTCTACATCCATGTGTGCGAATTTAAACTGATTTTTTTCACAAAGACAGTCCACCACGTCTCAGAACAACTAGCACCTCATCCAGAAACGACTACGTCCATGCGTGTGAATTCAAACTAATTTTTTTCTCATAGACAGTCCACCACGTCTCAGAACAACTTGCACCACGTTCAAAAACAACTAGCACCACGTTCAGAAATGTCTACATTCATGCGTGTGAATTTAAACAGAATTTTTCCACAAAGACAGTCCACCACGTCTCGAAACAACTAGCATCATGTCAAAAATAACAAGCACCATGTCCAGAAACGTCTACATCCATGCGTGTGAATTTAAACTAATTGTTTTCACACAGACTGTCCACCACGTCTCAAAACAACTAGCACCACGTCATAAACAACGAGCACCACGTCCAGAAACGTCTACATCCATGTGCTTGAATTTCAAAAGATTTTTTTCACAAAGACAGTCAACCACGTCTCAGAACAACTAGCACCACGTAAAGAAACGTCAACATCCATGCGTGTGAATTTAAACTGATTTTTTTCAGAAAAACAGTCTACCACGTCTCAGAACAACTAGCACCACGTCAAAAACAAATAGCACCACTTCTTGAAACATCTACATCCATGTGTGTGAATTTAAACTGATTTTTTTCTCAAAGACAGTCCACCATGTCCAAAACGTCTACATTCTTGCGTATGAATTTAAACTAATTTTTTTCTCATAGATAGTCTACCATATCTCAGAATAACTTGCACCACGTCCAAAAACAGCTGGCACCACATCTAGAAATGTCTACATTCATGCGTGTGAATTTAAACAGATTTTTTCCACAAAAACAGTCCACCACGTCTCAAAACAACTAGAACCATGTCAAAAATAACTAGCAGCATGTCCAGAAATGTCTACATCCATGCGTATAATTTAAACTGATTTTTTTCACAAAGACTGTTCACTACGTCTCAAAACAACTAGCACCACGTCATAAACAACGAGCACCACGTCAAGAAATGTCTACATCCATGTGTGTGAATTTCAATAGATTTTTTTTACAAAGAAAGTCCACCACGTCTCAGAACAACTAGCACTACGTCAAAAATAACTAGCACCACGTGTAGAAACGTCTACATCCATGCGTGTGAATTTAAAATGAATTTTTTCACAAAGACAGTCCACCACGTCACAGAACAATTAGCACCACGTCCAGAAACAACTAGCACCACGTGAGAACGTCTACATCCATGCGTACGAATTTAAACTTATTTTTTTCACAAAGACATTCCACCGCATCTCAGAAGACCTAGCTCCACGTCAAAAACAACTAGAACCACGTCCAGAAATGACTACATCCATGTGTGTGAATTTAAACTGATTTTTTTCCCAAAGACAGTCCACCACGTCTCAGAACAACTAGCACCACATCCAGAAACGTCTACATCCATGCGTGTGAATTCAAACAGATTTTTTTCACAAAGACAGTCCACCACGTCTCAGAACAACTAGCACTACGTTCAAAAACATCTAGCACCACGTTCAGAAATGTCTACATTCATGCGTGTGAATTTAAACAGAATTTTTCCACAAAGACAGTCCACCACGTCTCAAAACAACTAGCATCATGTCAAAAATAACAAGCACCATGTCCAGAAACGTCTACATCCATGCGTGTGAATTTAAACTAATTGTTTTCACAGAGACTGTCCACCACGTCTCAAAACAACTAGCACCACGTCATAAACAACGAGCACCACGTCCAGAAACGTCTACATCCATGTGCTTGAATTTCAAAAGATTTTTTTCACAAAGACAGTCAACCACGTCTCAGAACAACTAGCACCACGTAAAGAAACGTCAACATCCATGCGTGTGAATTTAAACTGATTTTTTTCACAAAAACAGTCTACCACGTCTCAGAACAACTAGCACCACGTCAAAAACAAATAGCACCACTTCTTGAAACAATTACATCCATGTGTGTGAATTTAAACTGATTTTTTTCTCAAAGACAGTCCACCATGTCCAGAAACGTCTACATCCTTGCGTATGAATTTAAACTAATTTTTTCTCATAGATAGTCTACCATGTCTCAGAATAACTTGCACCATGCCCAAAAACAGCTGGCACCACGTCTAGAAATGTCTACATTCATGCGTGTGAATTTAAACAGAGTTTTTCCACAAAAACAGTCCACCACTTCTCAAAACAACTAGAACCATGTAAAAAATAACTAGCAGCATGTCCAGAAACGTCTACATCCATGCGTGTGAATTTAAACTGATTTTTTTCACAAAGACTGTTCACTAAGTCTCAAAACAACTAGCACCACGTCATAAACAACGAGCACCACGTCAAGAAATGTCTACATCCATGTGTGTGAATTTCAACAGATTTTTTTCACAAAGACAGTCCACCACGTCTCAGAACAACTAGCACTACGTCAAAAATAACTAGCACCACGTGTAGAAACGTCTACATCCATGCGTGTGAATTTAAAATGAATTTTTTCACAAAGACAGTCCACCATGTCACAGAACAATTAGCACCACGTCCAGAAACAACTAGCACCACGTGAGAACGTCTACATCCATGCGTACGAATTTAAACTTATTTTTTTCACAAAGACATTCCACCGCATCTCAGAAGACCTAGCTCCACGTCAAAAACAACTAGAACCACGTCCAGAAATGACTACATCCATGTGTGTGAATTTAAACTGATTTTTTTCCCAAAGACAGTCCACCACGTCTCAGAACAACTAGCACCACATCCAGAAACGTCTACATCCATGCGTGTGAATTCAAACAGATTTTTTTCACAAAGACAGTCCACCACGTCTCAGAACAACTAGCACTACGTTCAAAAACAACTAGCACCACGTTTAGAAATGTCTACATTCATGCGTGTGAATTTAAACAGAATTTTTCCACAAAGACAGTCCACCACGTCTCAAAACAACTAGCATCATGTCAAAAATAACAAGCACCATGTCCAGAAACGTCTACATCCATGCGTGTGAATTTAAACTAATTGTTTTCACAGAGACTGTCCACCACGTCTCAAAACAACTAGCACCACGTCATAAACAACGAGCACCACGTCCAGAAACGTCTACATCCATTTGCTTGAATTTCAAAAGATTTTTTTCACAAAGACAGTCAACCACGTCTCAGAACAACTAGCACCACGTAAAGAAACGTCAACATCCATGCGTGTGAATTTAAACTGATTTTTTTCACAAAAACAGTCTACCACGTCTCAGAACAACTAGCACCACGTCAAAAACAAATAGCACCACTTCTTGAAACAATTACATCCATGTGTGTGAATTTAAACTGATTTTTTTCTCAAAGACAGTCCACCATGTCCAGAAACGTCTACATCCTTGCGTATGAATTTAAACTAATTTTTTCTCATAGATAGTCTACCATGTCTCAGAATAACTTGCACCATGCCCAAAAACAGCTGGCACCACGTCTAGAAATGTCTACATTCATGCGTGTGAATTTAAACAGATTTTTTCCACAAAAACAGTCCACCACTTCTCAAAACAACTAGAACCATGTAAAAAATAACTAGCAGCATGTCCAGAAACGTCTACATCCATGCGTGTGAATTTAAACTGATTTTTTTCACAAAGACTGTTCACTAAGTCTCAAAACAACTAGCACCACGTCATAAACAACGAGCACCACGTCAAGAAATGTCTACATCCATGTGTGTGAATTTCAACAGATTTTTTTCACAAAGACAGTCCACCACGTCTCAGAACAACTAGCACTACGTCAAAAATAACTAGCACCACGTGTAGAAACGTCTACATCCATGCGTGTGAATTTAAAATGAATTTTTTCACAAAGACAGTCCACCACGTCACAGAACAATTAGCACCACGTCCAGAAACAACTAGCACCACGTGAGAACGTCTACATCCATGCGTACGAATTTAAACTTATTTTTTTCACAAAGACATTCCACCGCATCTCAGAAGACCTAGCTCCACGTCAAAAACAACTAGAACCACGTCCAGAAATGACTACATCCATGTGTGTGAATTTAAACTGATTTTTTTCCCAAAGACAGTCCACCACGTCTCAGAACAACTAGCACCACATCCAGAAACGTCTACATCCATGCGTGTGAATTCAAACAGATTTTTTTCACAAAGACAGTCCACCACGTCTCAGAACAACTAGCACTACGTTCAAAAACAACTAGCACCACGTTCAGAAATGTCTACATTCATGCGTGTGAATTTAAACAGAATTTTTCCACAAAGACAGTCCACCACGTCTCAAAACAACTAGCATCATGTCAAAAATAACAAGCACCATGTCCAGAAACGTCTACATCCATGCGTGTGAATTTAAACTAATTGTTTTCACAGAGACTGTCCACCACGTCTCAAAACAACTAGCACCACGTCATAAACAACGAGCACCACGTCCAGAAACGTCTACATCCATGTGCTTGAATTTCAAAAGATTTTTTTCACAAAGACAGTCAACCACGTCTCAGAACAACTAGCACCACGTAAAGAAACGTCAACATCCATGCGTGTGAATTTAAACTGATTTTTTTCACAAAAACAGTCTACCACGTCTCAGAACAACTAGCACCGCGTCAAAAACAAATAGCACCACTTCTTGAAACAATTACATCCATGTGTGTGAATTTAAACTGATTTTTTTCTCAAAGACAGTCCACCATGTCCAGAAACGTCTACATCCTTGCGTATGAATTTAAACTAATTTTTTCTCATAGATAGTCTACCATGTCTCAGAATAACTTGCACCATGCCCAAAAACAGCTGGCACCACGTCTAGAAATGTCTACATTCATGCGTGTGAATTTAAACAGATTTTTTCCACAAAAACAGTCCACCACTTCTCAAAACAACTAGAACCATGTAAAAAATAACTAGCAGCATGTCCAGAAACGTCTACATCCATGCGTGTGAATTTAAACTGATTTTTTTCACAAAGACTGTTCACTAAGTCTCAAAACAACTAGCACCACGTCATAAACAACGAGCACCACGTCAAGAAATGTCTACATCCATGTGTGTGAATTTCAACAGATTTTTTTCACAAAGACAGTCCACCACGTCTCAGAACAACTAGCACTACGTCAAAAACAACTAGCACCACGTGTAGAAACGTCTAGATCCATGCGTGAGAATTTAAAATCAATTTTTTCACAAAGACAGTCCACCAGGTCACAGAACAACTAGCACCACGTCCAGAAACAACTAGCACCACGTGAGAACGTCTACATCCATGCGTATGAATTTAAACTTATTTTTTTCACAAAGACATTCCACCGCATCTCAGAAGACCTAGCTCCATGTCAAAAAAAACTAGAACCATGTGCAGAAATGTCTACATCCATGTGTGTGAATTTAAACTGATTTTTTTCCCAAAGACAGTCCACCACGTCTCAGAACAACTAGCACCACATCCAGAAACGTCTACATCCATGCGTGTGAATTCAAACAGATTTTTTTCACAAAGACAGTCCACCACGTCTCAGAACAACTAGCACTACGTTCAAAAACAACTAGCACCACGTTCAGAAATGTCTACATTCATGCGTGTGAATTTAAACAGAATTTTTCCACAAAGACAGTCCACCACGTCTCAAAACAACTAGCATCATGTCAAAAATAACAAGCACCATGTCCAGAAACGTCTACATCCATGCGTGTGAATTTAAACTAATTGTTTTCACACAGACTGTCCACCACGTCTAAAAACAACTAGCACCACGTCATAAACAACGAGCACCACGTCCAGAAACGTCTACATCCATGTGCTTGAATTTCAAAAGATTTTTTTCACAAAGACAGTCAACCACGTCTCAGAACAACTAGCACCACGTCAAGAAACGTAAACATCCATGCGTGTGAATTTAAACTGATTTTTTTCAGAAAAACAGTATACCACGTCTCAGAACAACTAGCACCACGTCAAAAACAAATAGCACCACTTCTTGAAACATCTACATCCATGTGTGTGAATTTAAACTGATTTTTTTCTCAAAGACAGTCCACCATGTCCAGAAACGTCTACATTCTTGCGTATGAATTTAAACTAATTTTTTTCTCATAGATAGTCTACCATATCTCAGAATAACTTGCACCACGTCCAAAAACAGCTGGCACCACATCTAGAAATGTCTACATTCATGCGTGTGAATTTAAACTGATTTTTTCCACAAAAACAGTCCACCACATCTCAAAACAACTAGAACCATGTCAAAAATAACTAGCAGCATGTCCAGAAATGTCTACATCCATGCGTATAATTTAAACTGATTTTTTTCACAAAGACTGTTCACTACGTCTCAAAACAACTAGCACCACGTCATAAACAACGAGCACCACGTCAAGAAATGTCTACATTCATGTGTGTGAATTTCAATAGATTTTTTTCACAAAGAAAGTCCACCACGTCTCAGAACAACTAGCACTACGTCAAAAACAACTAGCACCACGTGTAGAAACGTCTACATCCATGCGTGTGAATTTAAAATGAATTTTTTCACAAAGACAGTCCACCACGTCACAAAACAACTAGCACCACGTCCAGAAACAACTAGCACCACGTGAGAACGTCTACATCCATGCGTATGAATTTAAACTTATTTTTTTCACAAAGACATTCCACAGCATCTCAGAAGACCTAGCTCCACGTCAAAAACAACTAGAACCACGTCCAGAAATGTCTACATCCATGTGTGCGAATTTAAACTGATTTTTTTCACAAAGACAGTCCACCACGTCTCAGAACAACTAGCACCACATCCAGAAACGACTACATCCATGCGTGTGAATTCAAACTAATTTTTTTCTCATAGACAGTCCACCACGTCTCAGAACAACTTGCACCACGTTCAAAAACAACTAGCACCACGTTCAGAAATGTCTACATTCATGCGTGTGAATTTAAACAGAATTTTTCCACAAAGACAGTCCACCACGTCTCAAAACAACTAGCATCATGTCAAAAATAACAAGCACCATGTCCAGAAACGTCTACATCCATGCGTGTGAATTTAAACTAATTGTTTTCACACAGACTGTCCACCACGTCTAAAAACAACTAGCACCACGTCATAAACAACGAGCACCACGACCAGAAACGTCTACATCCATGTGCTTGAATTTCAAAAGATTTTTTTCACAAAGACAGTCAACCACGTCTCAGAACAACTAGCACCACGTCAAGAAACGTCAACATCCATGCGTGTGAATTTAAACTGATTTTTTTCAGAAAAACAGTATACCACGTCTCAGAACAACTAGCACCACGTCAAAAACAAATAGCACCACTTCTTGAAACATCTACATCCATGTGTGTGAATTTCAACTGATTTTTTTCTCAAAGACAGTCCACCATGTCCAGAAACGTCTACATTCTTGCGTATGAATTTAAACTAATTTTTTTCTCATAGATAGTCTACCATATCTCAGAATAACTTGCACCACGTCCAAAAACAGCTGGCACCACATCTAGAAATGTCTACATTCATGCGTGTGAATTTAAACTGATTTTTTCCACAAAAACAGTCCACCACGTCTCAAAACAACTAGAACCATGTCAAAAATAACTAGCAGCATGTCCAGAAATGTCTACATCCATGCGTATAATTTAAACTGATTTTTTTCACAAAGACTGTTCACTACGTCTCAAAACAACTAGCACCACGTCATAAACAACGAGCACCACGTCAAGAAATGTCTACATTCATGTGTGTGAATTTCAATAGATTTTTTTCACAAAGAAAGTCCACCACGTCTCAGAACAACTAGCACTACGTCAAAAACAACTAGCACCACGTGTAGAAACGTCTACATCCATGCGTGTGAATTTAAAATGAATTTTTTCACAAAGACAGTCCACCACGTCACAAAACAACTAGCACCACGTCCAGAAACAACTAGCACCACGTGAGAACGTCTACATCCATGCGTATGAATTTAAACTTATTTTTTTCACAAAGACATTCCACAGCATCTCAGAAGACCTAGCTCCACGTCAAAAACAACTAGAACCACGTCCAGAAATGTCTACATCCATGTGTGCGAATTTAAACTGATTTTTTTCACAAAGACAGTCCACCACGTCTCAGAACAACTAGCACCACATCCAGAAACGACTACATCCATGCGTGTGAATTCAAACTAATTTTTTTCTCATAGACAGTCCACCACGTCTCAGAACAACTTGCACCACGTTCAAAAACAACTAGCACCACGTTCAGAAATGTCTACATTCATGCGTGTGAATTTAAACAGAATTTTTCCACAAAGACAGTCCACCACGTCTCAAAACAACTAGCATCATGTCAAAAATAACAAGCACCATGTCCAGAAACGTCTACATCCATGCGTGTGAATTTAAACTAATTTTTTTCACAGAGACTGTCCACCACGTCTCAAAACAACTAGCACCACGTCATAAACAACGAGCACCACGTCCAGAAACGTCTACATCCATGTGCTTGAATTTCAAAAGATTTTTTTCACAAAGACAGTCAACCACGTCTCAGAACAACTAGCACCACGTAAAGAAACGTCAACATCCATGCGTGTGAATTTAAACTGATTTTTCTCACAAAAACAGTCTACCACGTCTCAGAACAACTAGCACCACGTCAAAAACAAATAGCACCACTTCTTGAAACATTTACATCCATGTGTGTGAATTTAAACTGATTTTTTTCTCAAAGACAGTCCACCATGTCCAGAAACGTCTACATCTTTGCGTATGAATTTAAACTAATTTTTTCTCATAGATAGTCTACCATGTCTCAGAATAACTTGCACCACGTCCAAAAACAGCTGGCACCACGTCTAGAAATGTCTACATTCATGCGTGTGAATTTAAACAGATTTTTTCCACAAAGACAGTCCACCACGTCTCAAAACAACTAGCATCATGTCAAAAATAACAAGCACCATGTCCAAAAACGTCTACATCCATGCGTGTAAATTTAAACTGATTTTTTTCACAAAGACAGTTCACTAAGTCTCAAAATAACTAGCACCACGTCATAAACAACGAGCACCACGTCAAGAAATGTCTACATCCATGTGTGTGAATTTCAACAGATTTTTTTCACAAAGACAGTCCACCACGTCTCAGAACAACTAGCACTACGTCAAAAACAACTAGCACCACGTGTAGAAACGTCTACATCCATGCGTGTGAATTTAAAAACAATTTTTTCACAAAGACAGTCCACCACGTCACAGAACAACTAGCACCACGTCCAGAAACAACTAGCACCACGTGAGAACGTCAACATCCATGCGTATGAATTTAAACTTATTTTTTTCACAAAAACATTCCTCCGCATCTCAGAAGACCTAGCTGCACGTCAAAAACAACTAGAACCACGTGCAGAAATGTCTACATCCATGTGTGTGAATTTAAACTGATTTTTTTCACAAAGACAGTCCACCACGTCTCAGAACAACTAGCACCACATCCAGAAACGTCTACATCCATGCGTGTGAATTCAAACTAATTTTTTTCTCATAGACAGTCCACCACGTCTCAGAACAACTTGCACCACGTTCAAAAACAACTAGCACCACGTTCAGAAATGTCTACATTCATGCGTGTGAATTTAAACAGAATTTTTCCACAAAGACAGTCCACCACGTCTCAAAACAACTAGCATCATGTCAAAAATAACAAGCACCATGTCCAGAAACGTCTACATCCATGCGTGTGAATTTAAACTAATTTTCTTCACACAGACTGTCCACCACGTCCCAAAACAACTAGCACCACGTCATAAACAACGAGAACCACGTCCAGAAACGTCTACATCCATGTGCTTGAATTTCAAAAGATTTTTTTCACAAAGACAGTCAACCACGTCTCAGAACAACTAGCACCACGTAAAGAAACGTCAACATCCATGCGTGTGAATTTAAACTGATTTTTTTCACAAAAACAGTCTACCACGTCTCAGAACAACTAGCACCACGTCAAAAACAAATAGCACCACTTCTTGAAACGTCTACAATCATGTGTGTGAATTTAAACTGATTTTTTTCTCAAAGACAGTCCACCATGTCCAGAAACGTCTACATCCATTAGTATGAATTTGAACTAATTTTTTTCTCATAGATAGTCTACCATGTCTCAGAATAACTTGCACCACGTCCAAAAACAGCTAGCACCACGTCTAGAAATGTCTACATTCATGCGTGTGAATTTAAACATAATTTTTTCCATAAAAACAGTCCACCACGTCTCAAAACAACTAGCACCATGCCAAAAATAACTAGCAGCATGTCCAGAAATGTCTACATCCATGCGTGTGAATTTAAACTGATTTTTTTCACAAAGACTGTTCACTAAGACTCAAAACAACTAGCACCACGTCATAAACAACGAGCACCACGTCAAGAAATGTCTACATCCATGTGTGTGAATTTCAACAAATTTTTTTCACAAAGACAGTCCACCACGCCTCAGAACAACTAGCACTACGTCAAAAACAACTAGCACCACGTGTAGAAACGTCTACATCCATGCGTGTGAATTTAAAATCAATTTTTTCACAAAGACAGTCCACCACGTCACAGAACAACTAGCACCACGTCCAGAAACAACTAGCACCACGTGAGAACGTCTACATCCATGCGTATGAATTTAAACTTATTTTTTTCACAAAGACATTCCACCGCATCTCAGAAGACCTAGCTGCACGTCAAAAACAACTAGAACCACGTGCAGAAATGTCTACATCCATGTGTGCGAATTTAAACTGATTTTTTTCACAAAGACAGTCCACCACATCTCAGAACAACTAGCACCACATCCAGAAATGACTACATCCATGCGTGTGAATTCAAACTAATTTTTTTCTCATAGACAGTCCACCACGTCTCAGAACAACTTGCACCACGTTCAAAAACAACTAGCACCACGTTCAGAAAGTCTACATTCATGCGTGTGAATTTAAACAGAATTTTTTCACAAAGACAGTTCACCACGTCTCAAAACAACTAGCATCATGTCAAAAATAACAAGCACCATGTCCACAAAAGTCTACATCCATGCGTGTGAATTTAAACTAATTTTTTTCACAGAGACTGTCCACCACGTCTCAAAACAACTAGCACCACGTCATAAAGGACGAGCACCACGTCCAGAAACGTCTACATCCATGTGCTTGAATTTCAAAAGATTTTTTTCACAAAGACAGTCAACCACGTCTCAGAACAACTAGCACCACGTAAAGAAACGTCAACATCAATGCGTGTGAATTTAAACTGATTTTTTTCACAAAAACAGTCTACCACGTCTCAGAGCAACTAGCACCACGTCAAAAACAAATAGCACCACTTCTTGAAACATTTACATCCATGTGTGTGAATTTAAACTGATTTTTTTCTCAAAGACAGTCCACCATGTCCAGAAACGTCTACATCCTTGCGTATGAATTTAAACTAATTTTTTCTCATAGATAGTCTACCATGTCTCAGAATAACTTGCACCATGTCCAAAAACAGCTGGCACCACGTCTAGAAATGTCTACATTCATGCGTGTGAATTTAAACAGATTTTTTCCACAAAAACAGTCCACCACGTCTCAAAACAACTAGAACCATGTAAAAAATAACTAGCAGCATGTCCATAAACGTCTACATCCATGCGTGTGAATTTAAACTGATTTTTTTCACAAAGACTGTTCACTAAGTCTCAAAACAACTAGCACCACGTCATAAACAACGAGCACGACGTCAAGAAATGTCTACATCCATGTGTGTGAATTTCAACAGATTTTTTTCACAAAGACAGTCCACCACGTCTCAGAACAACTAGCACTACGTCAAAAACAACTAGCACCACGTGTAGAAACGTCTACATCCATGCGTGTGAATTTAAAATCAATTTTTTCACAATGACAGACCACCACGTCACAGAACAACTAGCACCATGTCCAGAAACAACTAGCACCACGTGAGAACCCCTACATCCATGCGTATGAATTTAAACTTATTTTTTCCACAAAGACATTCCACCGCATCTCAGAAGACCTAGCTCCACGTCAAAAACAACTAGAACCACGTGCAGAAATGTCTACATCCATGTGTGCGAATTTAAACTGATTTTTTTCACAAAGACAGTCCACCACGTCTCAGAACAACTAGCACCACATCCAGAAACGACTACATCCATGCGTGTGAATTCAAACTAATTTTTTTCTCATAGACAGTCTACCACGTCTCAGAACAACTTGCACCACGTTCAAAAACAGCTGGCACCACGTCTATAAATGTCTACATTCATGCGTGTGAATTTAAACAGATTTTTTCCACAAAAACAGTCCACCACGTCTCAAAACAACTAGAACCATGTAAAAAATAACTAGCAGCATGTCCATAAATGTCTACATCCATGCGTGTGAATTTAAACTGATTTTTTTCACAAAGACTGTTCACTAAGTCTCAAAACAACTAGCACCACGTCATAAACAACGAGCACGACGTCAAGAAATGTCTACATCCATGTGTGTGAATTTCAACAGATTTTTTTCACAAAGACAGTCCACCACGTCTCAGAACAACTAGCACTACGTCAAAAACAACTAGCACCACGTGTAGAAACGTCTACATTCATGCGTGTGAATTTAAACAGAATTTTTTCACAAAGACAGTTCACCACGTCTCAAAACAACTAGCATCATGTCAAAAATAACAAGCACCATGTCCAGAAAAGTCTACATCCATGCGTGTGAATTTAAACTAATTTTTTTCACAGAGACTGTCCACCACGTCTCAAAACAACTAGCACCACGTCATAAAGGACGAGCACCACGTCCAGAAACGTCTACATCCATGTGCTTGAATTTCAAAAGATTTTTTTCACAAAGACAGTCAACCACGTCTCAGAACAACTAGCACCACGTAAAGAAACGTCAACATACATGCGTGTGAATTTAAACTGATTTTTTTCACAAAAACAGTCTACCACGTCTCAGAACAACTAGCACCACGTCAAAAACAAATAGCACCACTTCTTGAAACATTTACATCCATGTGTGTGAATTTAAACTGATTTTTTTCTCAAAGACAGTCCACCATGTCCAGAAACGTCTACATCCTTGCGTATGAATTTAAACTAATTTTTTCTCATAGATAGTCTACCATGTCTCAGAATAACTTGCACCATGTCCAAAAACAGCTGGCACCACGTCTAGAAATATCTACATTCATGCGTGTGAATTTAAACAGATTTTTTCCACAAAAACAGTCCACCACGTCTCAAAACAACTAGAACCATGTAAAAAATAACTAGCAGCATGTCCATAAACGTCTACATCCATGCGTGTGAATTTAAACTGATTTTTTTCACAAAGATTGTTCACTAAGTCTCAAAACAACTAGCACCACGTCATAAACAACGAGCACGACGTCAAGAAATGTCTACATCCATGTGTGTGAATTTCAACAGATTTTTTTCACAAAGACAGTCCAC
Organism: Knoxia roxburghii; assembly: GCA_030378225.1. Lineage (NCBI taxonomy): Eukaryota > Viridiplantae > Streptophyta > Magnoliopsida > Gentianales > Rubiaceae > Knoxia > Knoxia roxburghii. The sequence goes on along the minus strand of CM059415.1, from coordinate 21,397,215 downwards.
CACGCCTCAGAACAACTAGCACTACGTCAAAAACAACTAGCACCACGTGTAGAAACGTCTACATCCATGCGTGTGAATTTAAAATCAATTTTTTCACAATGACAGACCACCACGTCACAGAACAACTAGCACCATGTCCAGAAACAACTAGCACCACGTGAGAACCTCTACATCCATGCGTATGAATTTGAACTTATTTTTTTCACAAAGACATTCCACCGCATCTTAGAAGACCTAGCTCCACGTCAAAAACAACTAGAACCACGTGCAGAAATGTCTACATCCATGTGTGCGAATTTAAACTGATTTTTTTCACAAAGACAGTCCACCACGTCTCAGAACAACTAGCACCACATCCAGAAACGACTACATCCATGCGTGTGAATTCAAACTAATTTTTTTCTCATAGACAGTCTACCACGTCTCAGAACAACTTGCACCACGTTCAAAAACAACTAGCACCACGTTCAGAAATGTCTACATTCATGCGTGTGAATTTAAACAGAATTTTTCCACAAAGACAGTCCACCACGTCTAAAAACAACTAGCATCATGTAAAAAATAACAAGCACCATGTCCAGAAACGTCAACATCCATGCGTGTGAATTTAAACTAATTTTTTTCACAGAGACTGTCCACCACGTCTCAAAACAACTAGCGCCACGTCATAAACGACGAGCACCACGTCCAGAAACGTCTACATCCATGTGCTTGAATTTCAAAAGATTTTTTTCACAAAGACAGTCAACCACGTCTCAGAACAACTAGCACCACGTAAAGAAACGTCAACATCCATGCGTGTGAATTTAAACTGATTTTTTTCACAAAAACAGTCTACCACGTCTCATACCAACTAGCACCACGTCAAAAACAAATAGCACCACTTCTTTAAACATTTACATCCATGTGTGTGAATTTAATCTGATTTTTTTCTCAAAGACAGTCCACCTTGTCCAGAAACGTCTACATCCTTGCGTATGAATTTAAACTAATTTTTTCTCATAGATAGTCTACCATGTCTCATAATAACTTGCACCACGTCCAAAAACAGCTGGCACCACGTCTAGAAATGTCTACATTCATGCGTGTGAATTTAAACAGATTTTTTCCACAAAAACAGTCCACCACGTCTCAAAACAACTAGAACCATGTAAAAAATAACTAGCAGCATGTCCAGAAACGTCTACATCCATGCGTGTGAATTTAAACTGATTTTTTTCACAAAGACTGTTCACTAAGTCTCAAAACAACTAGCACCACGTCATAAACAACGAGCACCACGTCAAGAAATGTCTACATCCATGTGTGTGAATTTCAACAGATTTTTTTACAAAGACAGTCCACCACGTCTCAGAACAACTAGCACTACGTCAAAAACAACTAGCACCACGTGTAGAAACGTCTACATCCATGCGTGTGAATTTAAAATCAATTTTTTCACAAAGACAGTCCACCACGTCACAGAACAACTAGCACCACGTCCAGAAACAACTAGCACCACGTGAGAACGTCTACATCCATGCGTATGAATTTAAACTTATTTTTTTCAGAATGACATTCCACCGCATCTCAGAAGACCTAGCTGCACGTCAAAAACAACTAGAACCACGTGCAGAAATGTCTACATCCATGTGTGCGAATTTAAACTGATTTTTTTCAGAAAGACAGTCCACCACGTCTCAGAACAACTAGCACCACATCCAGAAATGACTACATCCATGCGTGTGAATTCAAACTAATTTTTTTCTCAAAGACAGTCCACCACGTCTCAGAGAAACTTGCACCACGTTCAAAAACAACTAGCACCACGTTCAGAAATGTCTACATTCATGCGTGTGAATTTAAACAGAATTTTTCCACAAAGACAGTCCACCACGTCTCAAAACAACTAGCATCATGTCAAAAATAACAAGCACCATGTCCAGAAACGTCTGCATCCATGCGTGTGAATTTAAACTAATTTTTTTCACAGAGACTGTCCACCACGTCTCAAAACAACTAGCACCACGTCATAAACAACGAGAACCACGTCCAGAAACGTCTACAACCATGCGCTTGAATTTCAAAAGATTTTTTTCACAAAGACAGTCAACCACATCTCAGAACAACTAGCACCACGTAAAGAAACGTCAACATCCATGCGTGTGAATTTAAACTGATTTTTTTCACAAAAACAGTCTACCACGTCTCAGACCAACTAGCACCACGTCAAAAACAAATAGCACCACTTCTTTAAACATTTACATCCATGTGTGTGAATTTAAATTGATTTTTTTCTCAAAGACAGTCCACCATGTCCAGAAACGTCTACATCCTTGCGTATGAATTTAAACTAATTTTTTCTCATAGATAGTCTACCATGTCTCAGAATAACTTGCACCACGTCCAAAAACAGCTGGCACCACGTCTAGAAATGTCTACATTCATGCGTGTGAATTTAAACAGATTTTTTCCACAAAAACAGTCCACCACGTCTCAAAACAACTAGAACCATGTAAAAAATAACTAGCAGCATGTCCAGAAACGTCTACATCCATGCGTGTGAATTTAAACTGATTTTTTTCACAAAGACTGTTCACTAAGTCTCAAAACAACTAGCACCACGTCATAAACAACGAGCACCACGTCAAGAAATGTCTACATCCATGTGTGTGAATTTCAACAAATTTTTTTCACAAAGACAGTCCACCACGCCTCAGAACAACTAGCACTACGTCAAAAACAACTAGCACCACGTGTAGAAACGTCTACATCCATGCGTGTGAATTTAAAATCAATTTTTTCACAAAGACAGTCCACCACGTCACAGAACAACTAGCACCACGTCCAGAAACAACTAGCACCACGTGAGAACGTCTACATCCATGCGTATGAATTTAAACTTATTTTTTTCACAAAGACATTCCACCGCATCTCAGAAGACCTAGCTGCACGTCAAAAACAACTAGAACCACGTGCAGAAATGTCTACATCCATGTGTGCGAATTTAAACTGATTTTTTTCACAAAGACAGTCCACCATGTCTCAGAACAACTAGCACCACATCCAGAAATGACTACATCCATGCGTTTGAATTCAAACTAATTTTTTTCTCATAGACAGTCCACCACGTCTCAGAACAACTTGCACCACGTTCAAAAACAACTAGCACCACGTTCAGAAATGTCTACATTCATGCGTGTGAATTTAAACAGAATTTTTTCACAAAGACAGTTCACCACGTCTCAAAACAACTAGCATCATGTCAAAAATAACAAGCACCATGTCCAGAAAAGTCTACATCCATGCGTGTGAATTTGAACTAATTTTTTTCACAGAGACTGTCCACCACGTCTCAAAACAACTAGCACCACGTCATAAACGACGAGCACCACGTCCAGAAACGTCTACATCCATGTGCTTGAATTTCAAAAGATTTTTTTCACAAAGACAGTCAACCACGTCTCAGAACAACTAGCACCACGTAAAGAAACGTCAACATCCATGCGTGGGAATTTAAACTGATTTTTTTCACAAAAACAGTCTACCACGTCTCAGAACAACTAGCACCACGTCAAAAACAAATAGCACCACTTCTTGAAACATTTACATCCATGTGTGTGAATTTAAACTGATTTTTTTCTCAAAGACAGTCCACCATGTCCAGAAACGTCTACATCCTTGCGTATGAATTTAAACTAATTTTTTCTCATAGATAGTCTACCATGTCTCAGAATAACTTGCACCATGTCCAAAAACAGCTGGCACCACGTCTAGAAATGTCTACATTCATGCGTGTGAATTTAAACAGAATTTTTTCCATAAAAACAGTCCACCACGTCTCAAAACAACTAGCGCCATGTCAAAAATAACTAGCAGCATGTCCAGAAACGTCTACATCCATGCGTGTGAATTTAAACTGATTTTTTTCACAAAGACTGTTCACTAAGTCTCAAAACAACTAGCACCACGTCATAAACAACGAGCACCACGTCAAGAAATGTCTACATCCATGTGTGTGAATTTCAACAAATTTTTTTCACAAAGACAGTCCACCACGCCTCAGAACAACAAGCACTACGTCAAAAATAACTAGCACCACGTGTAGAAACGTCTACATCCATGCGTGTGAATTTAAAATCAATTTTTTCACAAAGACAGTCCACCATGTCACAGAACAACTAGCACCACGTCCAGAAACAACTAGCACCACGTGAGAACGTCTACATCCATGCGTATGAATTTAAACTTATTTTTTTCACAAAGACATTCCACCGCATCTCAGAAGACCTAGCTGCACGTCAAAAACAACTACAACCACGTGCAGAAATGTCTACATCCATGTGTGCGAATTTAAACTGATTTTTTTCACAAAGACAGTCCACCACGTCTCAGAACAACTAGCACCACATCCAGAAATGACTACATCCATGCGTGTGAATTCAAACTAATTTTTTTCTCATAGACAGTCCACAACGTCTCAGAACAACTTGCACCACGTTCAAAAACAACTAGCACCACGTTCAGAAATGTCTACATTCATGGGTGTGAATTTAAACAGAATTTTTTCACAAAGACAGTTCACCACGTCTCAAAACAACTAGCATCATGTCAAAAATAACAAGCACCATGTCCAGAAACGTCTACATCCATGCGTGTGAATTTAAACTAATTTTTTTCACAGAGACTGTCCACCACGTCTCAAAACAACTAGCACCACGTCATAAACGACGAGCACCACGTCCAGAAACGTCTACATCCATGTGCTTGAATTTCAAAAGATTTTTTTCACAAAGACAGTCAACCACGTCTCAGAACAACTAGCACCACGTAAAGAAACGTCAACATCCATGCGTGTGAATTTAAACTGATTTTTCTCACAAAAACAGTCTACCACGTCTCAGAACAACTAGCACCACGTCAAAAACAAATAGCACCACTTCTTGAAACATTTACATCCATGTGTGTGAATTTAAACTGATTTTTTTGTCAAAGACAGTCCACCATGTCCAGAAACATCTACATCCTTGCGTATGAATTTAAACTAATTTTTTCTCATAGATAGTCTACCATGTCTCAGAATAACTTGCACCATGTCCAAAAACAGCTGGCACCACGTCTAAAAATGTCTACATTCATGCGTGTGAATTTAAACAGATTTTTTCCACAAAAACAGTCCACCACGTCTCAAAACAACTAGAACCATGTAAAAAATAACTAGCAGCATGTCCAGAAACGTCTACATCCATGCGTGTGAATTTAAACTGATTTTTTTCACAAAGACTGTTCACTAAGTCTCAAAACAACTAGCACCACGTCATAAACAACGAGCACCACGTCAAGAAATGTCTACATCCATGTGTGTGAATTTCAACAGATTTTTTTCACAAAGACAGTCCACCACGTCTCAGAACAACTAGCACTACGTCAAAAACAACTAGCACCACGCGTAGAAACGTCTACATCCATGCGTGTGAATTTAAAATCAATTTTTTCACAAAGACAGACCACCACGTCACAGAACAACTAGCACCATGTCCAGAAACAACTAGCACCACGTGAGAACCTCTACATCCATGCGTATGAATTTAAACTTATTTTTTTCACAAAGACATTCCACCGCATCTCAGAAGACCTAGCTCCACGTCAAAAACAACTAGAACCACGTACAGAAATGTCTACATCCATGTGTGCGAATTTAAACTGATTTTTTTCACAAAGACAGTCCACCACGTCTCAGAACAACTAGCACCACATCCAGAAACGTCTACATCCATGCATGTGAATTCAAACAGATTTTTTTCACAAAGACAGTCCACCACGTCTCAGAACAACTAGCACTACGTTCAAAAACAACTAGCACCACGTTCAGAAATGTCTACATTCATGCGTGTGAATTTAAACAGAATTTTTCCACAAAGACAGTTCACCACGTCTCAAAACAACTAGCATCATGTCAAAAATAACAAGCACCATGTCCAGAAACGTCTACATCCATGCGTGTGAATTTAAACTAATTTTTTTCACAGAGACTGTCCACCACGTCTCAAAACAACTAGCACCACGTCATAAATGACGAGCACCACGTCCAGAAACGTCTACATCCATGTGCTTGAATTTCAAAAGATTTTTTTCACAAAGACAGTCAACCACGTCTCAGAACAACTAGCACCACGTAAAGAAACGTCAACATCCATGCGTGTGAATTTAAACTGATTTTTCTCACAAAAACAGTCTACCACGTCTCAGAACAACTAGCACCACGTCAAAAACAAATAGCACCACTTTTTTAAACATTTACATCCATGTGTGTGAATTTAAACTGATTTTTTTCTCAAAGACAGTCCACCATGTCCAGAAACGTCTACATCCTTGCGTATGAATTTAAACTAATTTTTTCTCATAGATAGTCTACCATGTCTCAGAATAACTTGCACCACGTCCAAAAACAGCTGGCACCACGTCTAGAAATGTCTACATTCATGCGTGTGAATTTAAACAGATTTTTTCCACAAAAACAGTCCACCACGTCTCAAAACAACTAGAACCATGTCAAAAATAACTAGCAGCATGTCCAGAAATGTCTACATCCATGCGTATGAATTTAAACTGATTTTTTTCACAAAGACTGTTCACTACGTCTCAAAACAACTAGCACCACGTCATAAACAACGAGCACCACGTCAAGAAATGTCTACATCCATGTGTGTGAATTTCAATAGATTTTTTTCACAAAGAAAGTCCACCACGTCTCAGAACAACTAGCACTACGTCAAAAACAACTAGCACCACGTGTAGAAACGTCTACATCCATGCGTGTGAATTTAAAATGAATTTTTTTCACAAAGACGGTCCACCACGTCACAGAACAACTAGCACCACGTCCAGAAACAACTAGCACCACGTGAGAACGTCTACATCCATGCGTATGAATTTAAACTTATTTTTTTCACAAAGACATTCCACCGCATCTCAGAAGACCTAGCTCCACGTCAAAAACAACTAGAACCACGTGCAGAAATGTCTACATCCATGTGTGTGAATTTAAACTGATTTTTATCACAAAGACAGTCCACCACGTCTCAGAATAGCTAGCACCACATCCAGAAACGTCTACATCCATGCGTGTGAATTCAAACTAAGTTTTTTCTCATAGACAGTCCACCACGTCTCAGAACAACTAGCACCACATAAAGAAACGTCAACATCCATGCGTGTGAATTTAAACTGATTTTTTTTACAAAGACAGTCCACCACGTCTCAGAACAACTAGCACCACGTCAAAAACAAATAGCACCACGTCTTGAAACGTCTACATCCATGCGTGTGAATTTACACTTATTTTTTTAACACAGACTGTCCACCACGTCTCAAAACAACTAGCACCACGTCATAAACAACGAGCACCACGTCCAGAAACGTCTATATCCATGTGTGTGAATTTCAATAGATTTTTTTCACAAAGACAGTCAGCCACGTCTCAGAACAACTAGCACCACATCAAAAACAACAACCACCACGTCCAGAAACGTCTTCATCCATGCGTGTGAAATTAAACTATTTTTTTCACAAAGACATTCCACCGCATCTCAGAAGAACTAGCTCCACGTCAAAAACAACTAGAACCACGTCCAGAAATGTCTATATCCATGTGTGTGAATTTAAACTGATTTTTTTCACAAATACAGTCCACCACGTCTCAGAGAAACTAGCACCACGTCCAGAAACGTCTACATCCATGCGTGTGACTTTAAACTAATTTTTTTCTCATGGACAGTCCACCACGTCTCAAAACAACTTGCACCACGTCCAAAAACAACTAGCACCACGTCCAGAAATGTCTACATTCATGCGTGCGAATTTAAACATATTTTTTCCACAAAGAAAGTCCACCACGTCTCAAAACAACTAGCACCACGTCATAAACAACGAGCACCACGTCCAGAAACGTCTACATCCATATTCTTGAATTTCAAAAGATTTTTTTCACAAAGACAGTCCACCACGTCTCAGAAGACCTAGCACCACGTAAAGAAACGTCAACATCCATGCGTGTGAATTTAAACTGATTTTTTTCACAAAAACAGTCTACCACGTCTTTGAATAACTAGCACCACGTCAAAAACAAATAACATCACTTCTTGAAACGTCTACATCCATGTGTGTGAATTTAAACTGATTTTTTTCTCATAGACAGTCCACCATGTCCAGAAACGTCTACATCCATGCGTATTAATTTAAACTAATTTTTTTCTCATAGATAGTCTACCATGTCTCAGAATAACTTGCACCACGTCCAAAAACAGCTAGCACCACGTCTAGAAATGTCTACATTCATGCGTGTGAATTTAAACAGATTTTTTCCACAAAAACAGTCCACCACGTCTCAAAACAACTAGCACCATGTCAAAAATAACTAGCAGCATGTCCAGAAACGTCTACATCCATGCGTGTGAATTTAAACAGATTTTTTTCACAAAGACTGTTCACTACGTCTCAAAACAACTAGCACCACGTCATAAACAATGAGCACCACGTCAAGAAATGTCTACATCCTTGTGTGTGAATTTCAACAGATTTTTTTCACCAAGACAGTCCACCACGTCTCAGAACAACTAGCACCACGTCAAAAACAAATAGCACCACGTCTTGAAACGTCTACATCCATGCCTGTGAATTTACACTTATTTTTGTCACACAGACTGTCCACCACGTCTCAAAACAACTAGCACCACGTCATAAACAACGAGCACCACGTCAGAAACGTCTATATCCATGTGTGTGAATTTCAATAGATTTTTTTCACAAAGACAGTCCGCCACGTCTCAGAACAACTAGCACCACATCAAAAACAACAACCACCACGTCCAGAAACGTCTTCATCCATGCGTGTGAAATTAAACTATTTTTTTTCACAAAGACATTCCACCGCATCTCAGAAGAACTAGCTCCACGTGAAAAACAACTAGAACCACGTCCAGAAATGTCTATATCCATGTGTGTGAATTTAAACTGATTTTTTTCACAAATACAGTCCACCACGTCTCAGAGAAACTAGCACCACGTCCAGAAACGTCTACATCCATGCGTGTGACTTTAAACTAATTTTTTTCTCATGGACAGTCCACCACGTCACAAAACAACTTGCACCATGTTCAAAAACAACTAGCACCACGTCCAGAAATGTCTACATTCATGCGTGTGAATTTAAACATATTTTTTCCACAAAGAAAGTCCACCACGTCTCAAAACAACTAGCACCATGTCAAAAATAAATAGCACCATGTCCAGAAACGTCTACATCAATGCGTTTCAATTTAAACTGATTTTTTTCACCAAGACTGTCCACCACGTCTCAAAACAACTAGCACCACGTCATAAACAACGAGTACCACGTCCAGAAACGTCTACATCCATATTCTTGAATTTCAAAAGATTTTTTTCACAAAGACAGTCCACCACGTCTCAGAACAACTAGCACCACGTAAAGAAACGTCAACATCCATGCGTGTGAATTTAAACTGATTTTTTTCACAAAAACAGTCTACCACGTCTTTGAATAACTAGCACCACGTCAAAAACAAATTGCACCACTTCTTGAAACGTCTACAACCATGTGTGTGAATTTAAACTGATTTTTTTCTCAAAGACAGTCCACCATGTCCAGAAACGTCTACATCCATGCGTGTGAAATTAAACTATTTTTTTCACAAAGACATTCCACCGCATCTCAGAAGAACTAGCTCCACGTGAAAAACAACTAGAACCACGTCCAGAAATGTCTATATCCATGTGTGTGAATTTAAACTGATTTTTTTCACAAATACAGTCCACCACGTCTCAGAGAAACTAGCACCACGTCCAGAAACGTCTACATCCATGCGTGTGACTTTAAACTAATTTTTTTCTCATGGACAGTCCACCACGTCACAAAACAACTTGCACCACGTTCAAAAACAACTAGCACCACGTCCAGAAATGTCTACATTCATGCGTGTGAATTTAAACATATTTTTTTCACAAAGAAAGTCCACCACGTCTCAAAACAACTAGCACCATGTCAAAAATAAATAGCACCATGTCCAGAAACGTCTACATCAATGCGTTTCAATTTAAACTGATTTTTTTCACCAAGACTGTCCACCACGTCTCAAAACAACTAGCACCACGTCATAAACAACGAGCACCACGTCCAGAAACGTCTACATCCATATTCTTGAATTTCAAAAGATTTTTTTCACAAAGACAGTCGACCACGTCTCAGAACAACTAGCACCACGTAAAGAAACGTCAACATCCATGCGTGTGAATTTAAACTGATTTTTTCACAAAAACAGTCTACCACGTCTTTGAATAACTAGCACCACGTCAAAAACAAATTGCACCACTTCTTGAAACGTCTACAACCATGTGTGTGAATTTAAACTGATTTTTTTCTCAAAGACAGTCCACCATGTCCAGAAACGTCTACATCCATGCGTATTAATTTAATCTAATTTTTTTCTCATAGATAGTCTACCATGTCTCAGAATAACTTGCACCACGTCAAAAAACAGCTAGCACCACGTCTAGAAATGTCTACATTCATGCGTGTGAATTTAAACAGATTTTTTTCACAAAAACAGTCCACCACGTCTCAAAACAACTAGCACCATGTCAAAAATAACTAGCAGCATGTCCAGAAATGTCTACATCCATGCGTGTGAATTTAAACTGATTTTTTTCACAAAGACTATTCACTACGTCTCAAAACAACTAGCACCACGTCATAAACAACGAGCACCACGTCAAGAAATGTCTACATCCATGTGTGTGAATTTCAACAGATTTTTTTCACCAAGACAGTCCACCACGTCTCAGAACAACTCGCACCACGTCAAAAACAAATAGCACCACGTCTTGAAACGTCTACATCCATGCCTGTGAATTTACACTTATTTTTGTCACACAGACTGTCCACCACGTCTCAAAACAACAAGTACCACGTCATAAACAACGAGCACCACGTCCAGAAACGTCTATATCCATGTGTGTGAATTTCAATAGATTTTTTTCACAAAGACAGTCCGCCACGTCTCAGAACAACTAGCACCACATCAAAAACAATAACCACCACGTCCAGAAACGTCTTCATCCATGCGTGTGAAATTAAACTATTTTTTCACAAAGACATTCCACCGCATCTCAGAAGAACTAGCTCCACGTCAAAAACAACTAGAACCACGTCCAGAAATGTCTACATCCATGTGTGTGAATTTAAACTGATTTTTTTTCACAAATACAGTCCACCACGTCTCAGAGAAACTAGCACCACGTCCAGAAATGTCTACATCCATGCGTCTGACTTTAAACTAATTTTTTTCTCATGGAAAGTCCACCACGTCTCAAAACAACTTGCACCACGTCCAAAAACAACCAGCACCACGTCCAGAAATGTCTACATTCATGCGTGTGAATTTAAACATATTTTTTCCACAAAGACAGTCCACCACGTCTCAAAACAACTAGCACCATGTCAAAAATAAATAGCACCATGTCCAGAAACGTCTACATCCATGCGTGTGAATTTAAACTGATTTTTTTCACAAAGACTGTCCACCACGTCTCAAAACAACTAGCACCACGTCAAAAACAAATAGCACCACTTCTTGAAACGTCTACATCCATGTGTGTGAATTTAAACTGATTTTTTTCTCAAAGACGGTCCACCATGTCCAGAAACGTCTACATCCATGCGTATTAATTTAAACTAATTTTTTTCTCATAGATAGTCTACCATGTCTCAGAATAACTTGCACCACGTCCAAAAACAGCTAGCACCACGTCTAGAAATGTCTACATTCATGCGTGTGAATTTAAACAGATTTTTTTCCACAAAAACAGTCCACCACGTCTCAAAACAACTAGCACCATGTCAAAAATAACTAGCAGCATGTCCAGAAACGTCTACATCCATGCGTGTGAATTTAAACAGATTTTTTTCACAAAGACTGTTCACTACGTCTCAAAACAACTAGCACCACGTCATAAACAACGAGCACTACGTCAAGAAATGTCTACATCCATGTGTGTGAATTTCAAAAGATTTTTTTCACAAAGACAGTCCACCACGTCTCAGAACAACTAGCACCACGTCAAAAACAACTAGCTCCACGTGTAGAAACGTCTACATCCATGCGTGTGACTTTAAAATGAATTTTTTCACAAAGATAGTCCACCACGTCACAGAACAACTAGCACAACGTCTAGAAACAACTAGCACCACGTGAGAACGTCTACATCCATGCGTATGAATTTAAACTTATTTTTTTCACAAAGACATTCCACCGCATCTCATAAAACCTAGCTCCACGTCAAAAACAACTAGAACCACGTCCAGAAATGTCTACATCCATATTTGTGAATTTAAATTGATTTGTTTCACAAAGACAGTCCACCACGTCTCAGAACAACTAGCACCACATCCTGAAACGTCTACATCCATGCGTCTGAATTCAAACTAATTTTTTTCTCATAGACAGTACACCACGTCTCAGAACAACTTGCACCACGTTCAAAAACAACTAGCATCACGTTCAGAAATGTCTACATTCATGCGTGTGAATTTAAACAGATTTTTTCCACAAAGACAGTCCACCACGTCTCAAAACAACTAGCATCATGTCAAAAATAACAAGCACCATGTCCAGAAATGTCTACATCCATGCGTGTGAATTTAAACTAATTTTTTTCACACAAACTGTCCACCACGACTCAAAACAACTAGCACCACGTCATAAACAACGAGCACCACGTCCAGAAACGTCTACATCCATGTGTGAGAATTTCAATTGATTTTTTTACAAAGACTGTCCACCACGTCTCAGAACAACTAGCACCACATCAAAAACTACTAGCACCACGTCCAGAAACGTCTACATCCATGCGTGTGAATTTAAACTTTTTTTTTCACAAAGACATTCCACCGCTTCGCAGAAGAACTAGGTCCATGACAAAAACAACTAGAACCACGTCCAGAAATGTCTACATCCATGTGTGTGAATTTAAACTGATTTTTTTCACAACGGCAGTCCACCACGTCTCAGAACAACTGGCTCCACGTCCAGAAACGTCTACATCCATGCGTGTGAATTTAAACTAATTTTTTTCTCATGGACAGTCCACCACGTCTCAAAAACAACTTGCACCACGTCCAGAAATGTCTACATTTATGCGTGTGACTTTAAACAGATTTTTTCCACAAAGACAGTCCACCACGTCTCAAAACAACTAGCACCATGTCAAAAATAACTAGCGCCATGTCCATAAACGTCTACATCCATGCGTGTGAATTTAAACTAATTTTTTTCACAAAGACTGTCCACCACGTCTCAAAACAACTAGCACCACGTCATAAACAACGAGCACCACGTCCAAAAATGTCTACATCCATGTGTGTGAATTTCTATAGATTTTTTCACAAAGACAGTCCACCACGTCTCAGAACAACAAGCACCACATCAAAAACAACTAGCACCACATCCCGAAACGTCTACATCCATGCATGTGGATTTAAACTTATTTTTTTCACAAAGACATTCCACCGCATCTCAGAAGAACTAGCTCCACGTAAAAAACAACTAGCTCCACGTCAAAAACAACAAGCACCACCTCCAGAAACGTCTACATCCATCCGTGTGAATTTAAACTAATTTTTTTCACAAAGACTGTCCACCACGTCTCAAAACAACTAGCACCACGTCATAAACAATGAGCACCACGTCAAGAAACGTCTACATCAATGTGTGTGAATTTCAACAGATTTTTTCACAAAGACAATCTACCACATCTCAGAACAACTAGCACCACGTCAAAAACAACGAGCACCACGTCCAGAAATGTCTACATCCATGCGTGGGAATTTAAACTGATTTTTTCACAAAGACTGTTCACTACGTCTCAAAACAACTAACACCACGTCATAAACAACGAGCACCACGTCAAGAAATGTCTACATCCATGTGTGTGAATTTCAAAAGATTTTTTTCACAAAGACAGTCCACCACGTCTCAGAACAACTAGCACCACGTCAAAAACAACTAGCACCACGTGTAGAAACGTCTACATCCATGCGTGTGAATTTAAAATGAATTTTTTCACAAAGACAGTCCACCACATTACAGAACAACTAGCACCACGTCCAGAAACAACTACCACCACGTCCAGAAACGTCTACATCCATGCGTGTTAATTTAAACTTTTTTTTTCACAAATACATTCCACCGCATCTCAGAAGAACTAGCTCCATGTCAAAAACAACTAGAACCACGTCCAGAAATGTCTACATCCATGTGTGTGAATTTAAATAGATTTTTTTCACAAAGACAGTCCACCGCGTCTCAGAACAACAAACACCACGTCCAGAAATGTCTACATCCTTGCGTGTGGCTTTAAACTAATTTTTTTCTCATGGACAGTCCACCACGTCTCAAAACAACTTGCACCACGTCCAAAAACAACAAGCACCACGTCTCAGAACAACTAGCACTACGTCAAAAACAACTAGCTCCACGTGTAGAAACGTCTACATCCATGCGTGTGACTTTAAAATGAATTTTTTCACAAAGACAGTCCACCACGTCACAGAACAACTAGCACAACGTCTAGAAACAACTAGCACCACGTGAGAACGTCTACATCCATGCGTATGAATTTAAACTTATTTTTTTCACAAAGACATTCCACCGCATCTCAGAAGACCTAGCTCCACGTCAAAAACAACAAGAACCACGTCCAGAAATGTCTACATCCATGTTTTTGAATTTAAACAGATTTTTTTCACAAAGACAGTCCACCACGTCTCAGAACAACTAGCACCAAATCCAGAAACGTCTACATCCATGCGTCTGAATTCAAACTAATTTTTTTCTCATAGACAGTCCACCACGTCTCAGAACAACTTGCACCACGTTCAAAAACAACTAGCATCACGTTCAGAAATGTCTACATTCATGCGTGTGAATTTAAACAGATTTTTTCCACAAAGACAATCCACCACGTCTCAAAACAACTAGCATCATGTCAAAAATAACAAGCACCATGTCCAGAAACAACTACATCCATGCGTGTGAATTTAAACTAATTTTTTTCACACAGACTGTTCACTAAGTCTCAAAACAACTAGCACCACGTCATAAACAACGAGCACCACGTCAAGAAATGTCTACATCCATGTGTGTGAATTTTAATAGATTTTTTTCACAAAGACAGTCCACCACGTCTCAGAACAACTAGCACTACGTCAAAAACAACTAGCACCACGTGTAGAAACGTCTACATCCATGCGTGTGAATTTAAAATCAATTTTTTCACAAAGACAGTCCACCACGTCACAGAACAACTAGCACCACGTGAGAACGTCTACATCCATGCGTATGAATTTAAACTTATTTTTTTCACAAAGACATTCCACCGCATCTCAGAATACCTAGCTCCACGTCAAAAACAACTAGAACCACGTCCAGAAATGTCTACATCCATATTTGTGAATTTAAACTGATTTGTTTCACAAAGACAGTCCACCACGTCTCAGAACAACTAGCACCACATCCTGAAACGTCTACATCCATGCGTCTGAATTCAAACTAATTTTTTTCTCATAGACAGTCCACCACGTCTCAGAACAACTTGCACCACGTTCAAAAACAACTAGCATCACGTTCAGAAATGTCTACATTTATGCGTGTGAATTTAAACAGATTTTTTCCACAAAGACAATCCATCACGTCTCAAAACAACTAGCATCATGTCAAAAATAACAAGCACCATGTCCAGAAATGTCTACATCCATGCGTGTGAATTTAAACTAATTTTTTTCACACAAACTGTCCACCACGACTCAAAACAACTAGCACCACGTCATAAACAACGAGCACCACGTCCAGAAACGTCTACATCCATGTGTGAGAATTTCAATTGATTTTTTTACAAAAACTGTCCACCACGTCTCAGAACAACTAGCACCACATCAAAAACTACTAGCACCACGTCCAGAAACGTCTACATCCATGCGTGTGAATTTAAACTTTTTTTTTCACAAAGACAATCCTCCGCTTCTCAGAAGAACTAGGTCCATGACAAAAACAACTAGAACCACGTCCAGAAATGTCTACATCCATGTGTGTGAATTTAAACTGATTTTTTTCACAACGGCAGTCCACCACATCTCAGAACAACTGGCACCACGTCCAGAAACGTCTACATCCATGCGTGTGAATTTAAACTAATTTTTTTCTCATGGACAGTCCACCACGTCTCAAAAACAACTTGCACCACGTCCAGAAATGTCTACATTTATGCGTGTGACTTTAAACAGATTTTTTCCACAAAGACAGTCCACCACGTCTCAAAACAACTAGCACCATGTCAAAAATAACTAGCGCCATGTCCAGAAACATCTACATCCATGCGTGTGAATTTAAACTGATTTTTTTCACAAAGACTGTCCACCACGTCTTAAAACAACTAGCACCACGTCATAAACAACGAGCACCACGTCCAAAAACGTCTACATCCATGTGTTTGAATTTCTATAGATTTTTTCACAAAGACAGTCCACCACGTCTCAGAACAACTAGCACCACGTCCCGAAACGTCTACATCCTTGCATGTGGATT
Organism: Knoxia roxburghii; assembly: GCA_030378225.1. NCBI lineage: Eukaryota > Viridiplantae > Streptophyta > Magnoliopsida > Gentianales > Rubiaceae > Knoxia > Knoxia roxburghii. Next base: position 21,380,581 of record CM059415.1, on the reverse strand, counting down.
TAAACTTATTTTTTTCACAAAGACATTCCACCGCATCTCAGAAGAACTAGCTCCACGTAAAAAACAACTAGCTCCACGTCAAAAACAACAAACACCACGTCCAGAAACGTCTACATCCATCCGTGTGAATTTAAACTAATTTTTTTCACAAAGACTGTCCACCACGTCTCAAAACAACTAGCACCACGTCATAAACAATGAGCACCACGTCAAGAAACGTCTACATCAATGTGTGTGAATTTCAACAGATTTTTTCACAAAGACAATCCACCACATCTCAGAACAACTAGCACCACGTCAAAAACAACGAGCACCACGTCCAGAAATGTCTACATCCATGCGTGTGAATTTAAACTGATTTTTTCACAAAGACTGTTCACTACGTCTCAAAACAACTAGCACCACGTCATAAACAACGAGCACCACGTCAAGAAATGTCTACATCCATGTGTGTGAATTTCAAACGATTTTTTTCACAAAGACAGTCCACCACGTCTCAGAACAACTAGCACCACGTCAAAAACAACTAGCACCACGTGTAGAAACGTCTACATCCTTGCGTGTGAATTGAAAATGAATTTTTTCACAAAGACAGTCCACCACGTTACAGAACAACTAGCACCACGTCCAGAAACAACTACCACCACGTCCAGAAACGTCTACATCCATGCGTGTTAATTGAAACTTTTTTTTTCACAAATACATTCCACCGCATCTCAGAAGAACTAGCTCCATGTCAAAAACAACTAGAACCACGTCCAGAAATGTCTACATCCTTGTGTGTGAATTTAAATAGATTTTTTTCACAAAGACAGTCCACCGCGTCTCAGAACAACAAACACCACGTCCAGAAATGTCTACATCCTTGCGTGTGGCTTTAAACTAATTTTTTTCTCATGGACAGTCCACCACGTCTCAAAACAACTTGCACCACGTCCAAAAACAACAAGCACCACGTCCAGAAATGCCTACATTCATGCGTGTGAATTTAAACAGATTTTTTCCACAATGAAAGTCCACCACGTCTCAAAACAACTAGCACCATGTCCAGAAACGTCTACATCCATGCGTGTGAATTTAAACTAATTTTTTTGCAAAGACTATCGACCACGTCTCAAAGCAACTAGCACCACGTCATAAACAACGAGCACCACGTCCAGAAATGTCTATATCCATGTGTGTGAATTTCAATAGATTTTTTTAACAAAGGCAGTCCGCCACGTCTCAGAACAACTAGCACCACATCAAAAACAACAACCACCACGTCCAGAAACGCCTTCATCCATGCGTGTGAAATTAAACTATTTTTTTCACAAAGACATTCCACCGCATCTCAGAAGACCTAGCTCCACGTCAAAAACAACTAGAACCACGTCCAGAAATGTCTACATCCATGTTTGTGAATTTAAACTGATTTTTTTCACAAAGACAGTCCACCACGTCTCAGAACAACTAGCACCACATCCAGAAACGTCTACATCCATGCGTCTGAATTCAAACTAATTTTTTTCTCATAGACAGTCCACCACGTCTCAGAACAACTTGCACCACGTTCAAAAACAACTAGCATCACGTTCAGAAATGTCTACATTCATGCGTGTGAATTTAAACAGATTTTTTCCACAAAGACAGTCCACCACGTCTCAAAACAACTAGCATCATGTCAAAAATAACAAGCACCATGTCCAGAAACGTCTACATCCATGCGTGTGAATTTAAACTAATTTTTTTCACACAAACTGTCCACCACGACTCAAAACAACTAGCACCACATCATAAACAACGAGCACCACGTCCAGAAACGTCTACATCCATGTGTGAGAATTTCAATTGATTTTTTTACAAAGACTGTCCACCACGTCTCAGAACAACTAGCACCACATCAAAAACTACTAGCACCACGTCCAGAAACGTCTACATCCATGCGTGTGAATTTAAACTTTTTTTTTCACAAAGACATTCCACCGCTTCTCAGAAGAACTAGGTCCATGACAAAAACAACTAGAACCACGTCCAGAAATGTCTACATCCATGTGTGTGAATTTAAACTGATTTTTTTCACAAAGGCAGTCCACCAAGTCTCAGAACAACTGGCACCACGTGCAGAAACGTCTACATCCATGCGTGTGAATTTAAACTAATTTTTTTCTCATGGACAGTCCACCACGTCTCAAAAACAACTTGCACCACGTCCAGAAATGTCTACATTTATGCGTGTGACTTGAAACAGATTTTTTCCACAAAGACAGTCCACCACGTCTCAAAACAACTAGCACCATGTCAAAAATAACTAGCGCCATGTCCAGAAACGTCTATATCCAAGCGTGCGAATTTCAACTGATTTTTTTCACAAAGACTGTCCACCACGTCTCAAAACAACTAGCACCACGTCATAAACAACGAGCACCACGTCCAAAAACGTCTACATCTATGTGTGTGAATTTCTATAGATTTTTTCACAAAGACAGTCCACCACGTCTCAGAACAACTAGCACCACATCAAAAACAACTAGCACCACGTCCCGAAACGTCTACATCCATGCATGTGGATTTAAACTTATTTTTTTCACAAAGACATTCCACCGCATCTCAGAAGAACTAGCTCCACGTAAAAAACAACTAGCTCCACGTCAAAAACAACTAGCACCACGTCCAGAAACGTCTACATCCATCCGTGTGAATTTAAACTAATTTTTTTCACAAAGACTGTCCACCACGTCTCAAAACAACTAGCACCACGTCATAAACAACGAGCACCATGTCCAAAAACGTTTACATCTATGTGTGTGAATTTCTATAGATTTTTTCACAAAGACAGTCCACCACGTCTCAGAACAACTAGCACCACATCAAAAACAACTAGCACCACGTCCCGAAACGTCTACATCCATGCATGTGGATTTAAACTTATTTTTTTCACAAAGACATTCCACCGCATCTCAGAAGAACTAGCTCCACGTAAAAAACAACTAGCTCCACGTCAAAAACAACTAGCACCACGTCCAGAAACGTCTACATCCATCCGTGTGAATTTAAACTAATTTTTTTCACAAAGACTGTCCACCACGTCTCAAAACAACTAGCACCACGTCATAAACAATGAGCAACACATCAAGAAACGTCTACATCCATGTGTGTGAATTTCAACAGATTTTTTCACAAAGACAATCCACCACATCTCAGAACAACTAGCACCACGTCAAAAACAACGAGCACCACGTCCAGAAATGTCTACATCCATGCGTGTGAATTTAAACTGATTTTTTCACAAAGACTGTTCACTACGTCTCAAAACAACTAGCACCACGTCATAAACAACGAGCACCACATCAAGAAATGTCTACATCCATGTGTGTGAATTTCAAAAGATTATTTTCACAAAGACAGTCCACCACGTCTCAGAACAACTAGCACCACGTCAAAAACAACTAGCACCACGTGTAGAAACGTCTACATCCATGCGTGTGAATTTAAAATGAATTTTTTCACAAAGACAGTCCACCACATTACAGAACAACTAGCACCACGTCCAGAAACAACTACCACCACGTCCAGAAACGTCTACATCCATGCGTGTTAATTTAAACTTTTTTTTTCACAAATACATTCCACCGCATCTCAGAAGAACTAGCTCCACGTCAAAAACAACTAGAACCATGTCCAGAAATGTCTACATCCATGTGTGTGAATTTAAATAGATTTTTTTCACAAAGACAGTCCACCGCGTCTCAGAACAACAAACACCACGTCCAGAAATGTCTACATCCTTGCGTGTGGCTTTAAACTAATTTTTTTCTCATGGACAGTCCACCACGTCTCAAAACAACTTGCACCACGTCCAAAAACAACTAGCACCACGTCCAGAAATGCCTACATTCATGCGTGTGAATTTAAACAGATTTTTTCCACAATGAAAGTCCACCAAGTCTCAAAACAACTAGCACCATGTCCAGAAACGTCTACATCCATGCGTGTGAATTTAAAATGAATTTTTTCACAAAGACAGTCCACCACGTTACAGAACAACTAGCACCACGTCCAGAAACAACTACCACCACGTCCAGAAACGTCTACATCCATGCGTGTTAATTTAAACTTTTTTTTTCACAAATACATTCCACCGCATCTCAGAAGAACTAGCTCCACGTCAAAAACAACTAGAACCACGTCCAGAAATGTCTACATCCATGTGTGTGAATTTAAATAGATTTTTTTCACAAAGACAGTCCACCGCGTCTCAGAACAACAAACACCACGTCCAGAAATGTCTACATCCTTGCGTGTGGCTTTAAACTAATTTTTTTCTCATGGAAAGTCCACCACGTCTCAAAACAACTTGCACCACGTCCAAAAACAACTAGCACCACATCCAGAAATGCCTACATTCATGCGTGTGAATTTAAACAGATTTTTTCCACAATGAAAGTCCACCACGTCTCAAAACAACTAGCACCATGTCCAGAAACGTCTACATCCATGCGTGTGAATTTAAACTAATTTTTTTGCAAAGACTATCCACCACGTCTCAAAGTAACTAGCACCACGTCATAAACAACGAGCACCACGTCCAGAAACGTCTACATCCATGTGCTTGAATTTCAACAGATTTTTTTCACAAAAACAATCCACCACGTCTCAGAACAACTAGCACCACGTCAAAACAACTAGCACCACGTCCAGAAACGTCTACATCCATATGTGTGAATTTAAACGGAATTTTTTCACAAAGACAGTCCACCAAGTCTCAGAACAACTAGCACCACGTAAAGAAACATCAACATCTATGCTTGTGAATTTAAACTGATTTTTTTCACAAAGACAGTCCACCACGTCTCAGAACAACGAGCACCACGTAAAAAACAAATAGCACCACGTCTTGAAACGTTTACATCCATGCGTGTGAATTTAAACATATTTTTTTCACACAGACTGTCCACCACGTCTCAAAACAACTAGCACCACGTCATAAACAACGAGCACCACGTCCAGAAATGTCTATATCCATGTGTGTGAATTTCAATAGATTTTTTTCACAAAGGCAGTCCGCCACGTCTCAGATCAACTAGCATCACATCAAAAACAACAACCACCACGTCCAGAAACGCCTTCATCCATGAGTGTGAAATTAAACTATTTTTTTCACAAAGACATTCCACCGCATCTCAGAAGAACTAGCTCCACGTCAAAAACAACTAGAACCACGTCCAGAAATGTCTACATCCATGTGTGTGAATTTAAACTGATTTTTTTCACAAATACAGTCCACCACGTCTTAGAGAAACTAGCACCACGTCCAAAAACATCTACATCCATGCGTGTGACTTTAAACTAATTTTTTTCTCATGGACAGTCCACCACGTCTCAAAACAACTTGCACCACGTCCAAAAACAACTAGCACCACGTCCAGAAATGTCTACATTCATGCGTGTGAATTTAAACAGATTTTTTCCACAAAGACAGTCCACCACGTCTCAAAACAACTATCACCATGTCAAAAATAAATAGCACCATGTCCAGAAACGTCTACATCCATGCCTGTGAATTTAAACTGATTTTTTTCACAAAGACTGTCCACCACGTCTCAAAACAACTAGCACCACGTCATAAACAACGAGCACCACGTCCAGAAATGTCTACATCCATGTGCTTGAATTTCAAAAGATTTTTTTCACAAAGACAGTCCACCACGTCTCAGAACAACTAGCACCATGTAAAGAAACGTCAACATCCATGCGTGTGGATTTAAACTGATTTTTTTCACAAAAACAGTCTACCACATCTCAGAACAACTAGCACTACGTCAAAAACAAATAGCTCCACTTCTAGAAACGTCTACATCCATGGGTGTGAATTTAAACTGATTTTTTTCTCAAAAACAGTCTACCACGTCTCAGAACAACTAGCACCACGTCAAAAACAAATAGCACCACTTCTAGAAACGTCTACATCCATGTGTGTGAATTTAAACTAATTTGTTTCTCATAGACAGTCCACCACGTCTCAGAACAACTTGCACCACGTTCAAAAACAACTAGCACCGCGTCCAGAAATGTTTACATTCATGCGTGTGAATTTAAACAAATTTTTTCCACAAAGACAGTCCACCACATCTCAAAACAACTAGCACCATGTCCAGAAACGTCTACATCCATGCGTGTGAATTTAAACTAATTTTTTTCACACAGACTGTCCACCACGTCTCAAAACATTTCTGTTTAAATTCACACGCATGAATGTAGACATTTCTGGATGTGGTTCTAGTTGTTTCTTTACATGGAGCTAGGTCTTCTGAGATGCGGTGGAATGTCTTTGTGAAAAAAATAAGTTTAAATTCATACGCATGGATGTAGACGTTCTCACGTGGTGCTAGTTGTTCTGTGACGTGGTGGACTGTCTTTGTGAAAAAATTCATTTTAAATTCACACGCATGGATGTAGACGTTTCTACACGTGGTGCTAGTTGTTTTTGACGTAGTGGTAGTTGTTCTGAGACGTGGTGGACTGTATTTCTGAAAAAAATCTGTTGAAATTCACACACATGGATGTAGACATTTCTTGACGTGGTGCTCGTTGTTTATGACGTGGTGCTAGTTGTTTTGAGACGTAGTGAACAGTCTTTGTGAAAAAAATCAGTTTAAATTCACACGCATGGATGTAGACATTTCTGGACATGCTGCTAGTTATTTTTGACATGGTGCTAGTTGTTTTGAGACGTGGTGGACTGTTTTTGTGGAAAAAATCTGTTTAAATTCACACGCATGAATGTAGACATTTATGGACGTGGTGCTAGCTGTTTTTGGACGTGGTGCAAGTTATTCTGACACATGGTAGACTATCTATGAGAAAAAAATTAGTTTAAATTAATACGCATGGATGTAGACGTTTCTGGACATGGTGGACTGTCTTTGAGAAAAAAATCAGTTTAAATTTACACACATGGATGTAGACGTTTCAAGAAGTGGTGCTATTTGTTTTTGACGTGGTGCTAGTTATTCTGAGATGTGGTAGACTGTTTTTGTGAAAAAAGTCTGTTTAAATTCACACGCATGGATGTTGACATTTCTTTACGTGGTGCTAGTTGTTCTGAGATGTGGTGGACTGTCTTTGTGAAAAAAATCTTTTGAAATTCAAGCACATGGATGTAGACGTTTCTGGACGTGGTGCTCGTTGTTTATGACGTGGTGCTAGTTGTTTTGAGACGTGGTGGACAGTCTTTGTGAAAAAAATCAGTTTAAATTCACACGCATGGATGTAGACATTTCTGGACATGGTGCTATTTATTTTTGACATGGTGCTAGTTGTTTTGAGACGTGGTGGACTGTCCATGAGAAAAAAATTGGTTTAAAGTCACACGCATGGATGTAGACGTTTCTGGACGTGGTGCTAGTTTCTCTGAGACGTGGTGGACTGTATTTGTGAAAAAAATCAGTTTAAATTCACACACATGGATGTAGACATTTCTGGACGTTGTTCTAGTTGTTTTTGACGTGGAGCTAGTTCTTCTGAGATTCGGTGGAATGTCTTTGTGAAAAAAAATTTTAAATTCGCACGCATGGATGAAGACGTTTCTGGACGTGGTGGTAGTTGTTTTTGATGTGGTGCTAGTTGTTCTGAGACGTGGCGGACTGTCTTTGTGAAAAAAATCTATTGAAATTTACACACATGGATATAGACGTTTCTGGACGTGGAGCTCGTTGTTTATGACGTGGTGCTAGTTGTTTTGAGACGTGGTGGACAGTCTGTGTGAAAAAAATTAGTTTAAATTCACACGCATGGATGTAGACGTTTCTGGACATGGTGCTAGTTGTTTTGAGATGTGGTGGACTGTCTTTGTGGAAAAATTTTGTTTAAATTCACACGCATGAATGTAAACATTTCTGGACGCGGTGCTAGTTGTTTTTGAACGTGGTGCAAGTTGTTCTGAGACGTGGTGGACTGTCTATGAGAAACAAATTAGTTTAAATTCACACACATGGATATAGACGTTTCTAGAAGTGGTGCTATTTGTTTTTGACGTGGTGCTAGTTGTTCTGAGACGTGGTAGACTGTTTTTGAGAAAAAAAATCAGTTTAAATTCACACCCATGGATGTAGACGTTTCTAGAAGTGGTGCTATTTGTTTTTGACGTGGTGCTAGTTGTTCTGAGACGTGGTAGACTGTTTTTGTGAAAAAAATCAGTTTAAATTCACACGCATGGATGTTGACATTTCTTTACGTGGTGCTAGTTGTTCTGAGACGTGGTGGACTGTCTTTGTGAAAAAAATCTTTTGAAATTCAAGCACATGGATGTAGACATTTCTGGACATGGTGCTCGTTGTTTATGACGTGGTGCTTGTTGTTTTGAGACGTGGTAGACAGTCTTTGTGAAAAAAATCAGTTTAAATTCACACGCATGGATGTAGACGTTTCTGGACATGGTGCTATTTATTTTTGACATGGTGATAGTTGTTTTGAGACGTGGTGGACTGTCTTTGTGGAAAAAATCTGTTTAAATTCACACGCATGAATGTAGACATTTCTGGACGTGGTGCTAGTTGTTTTTGGACGTGGTGCAAGTTGTTTTGAGACGTGGTGGACTGTCCATGAGAAAAAAATTAGTTTAAAGTCACACGCATGGATGTAGACGTTTCTGGACGTGGTGCTAGTTTCTCTAAGACGTGGTGGACTGTATTTGTGAAAAAAATCAGTTTAAATTCACACACATGGATGTAGACATTTCTGGACGTGGTTCTAGTTGTTTTTGACGTGGAGCTAGTTCTTCTGAGATGCAGTGGAATGTCTTTGTGAAAAAAATAGTTTAATTTCACACGCATTGATGTTTTGGTATATGGAATAGGTAGAAATTGTGTTTTGAAGTTCATATTTGTGTTTTGATGAGCTATTGATGTTTTGGTATATGGAATAGGTAGAATTTTTATTGTGAAGTTCATATTTGTGTTTTGATGAGTTATTGATGTTTTGGTATATGGAATAGGTAGAAATTGTGTTTTGAAGTTCATATTTGTGTTTTGATGAGCTATTGATGTTTTGGTATATGGAATAGGTAGAATTTTTATTGTGAAGTTCATATTTGTGTTTTGATGAGTTATTGATGTTTTGGAAGGTGAAGTAGGCGGTAAACTAATACTAATACTCCTTCATCTTCTTCTGCTTTAAGTCAAATAGAAAGACAATTCAGTGGTCTTAGAATTAATGCTATTAATCGTACTGCTCCTCGTGATGATTCCTCTAGTAGTTCACATAATTCCGAATCAGAACAACCTGAAGATATAGAAGACATAGAAAATCAATTTTCGGATAATCCTCCTTTAGAGTTAAATAGAATATCCAGACGTCCTTATAAAAGATCATATCGTAGAAATACTTGGTCTAATAGAGATGTAATGAATTATCATAGTCGACCGACTCCTCCTGATATTCAATTTGAAGAAAGAAATAGGTTTAATACGAAATCATATGATGGTAGTGCTTTATATGAATGGAATATAGATGGAAAATCTGAATGTGAAATTACTAATACTTTGCATGAAATGGGTACAGCTAAAGTAGCTTATAAATCTAAGTATCCTCAGATTACTGAACGACAAATTACTTCCTGTTTTGTTTCCGGTTTCACAGGTCAATTAAAAAACTAGTGGGATAATATGTTTACTCCAGCACAACAAATGGAAATTTTAACTCATCAAACCATTGTAAATCGTGAAGTAACAATAAATGATGAAGTAATTAGAACTACCGATTATGAATCTGATGGTGCAAGTTATTTAATATATACTCTTTCTATGCATTTTGTTGGTAATCCTAGAGAAGAATTAACTAGTTTAAAAATTTCTTTGACTAATTTACGTTGTCCTTTGTTTAAAGATTATTTCTGGTATAAGAATACTTTTCTTACTAATGTCTTACGAAGACCAGATTGCAATCAATCTTTTTGGAAAGAAAAATTCATTACTGGTTTACCTCCTTTATTTTCTCAAAAACTAATTACTAGTTTAATGAAAGAAATGGGTACTGAAAATTTAGATTTATCTAATATCACTTATGGACAATTATTTGCATTTCTTAAGAAAGAAGCATTATCTATTTGTCAAGATTTTAAATTGCAGCGAAAATATGGACTTGAGAAAGAGGAATTGGGAGCCTTCTGTCAAGCATTTGGTATAGCAGGTATTCATCCACCCTCTACTCAAGACAAAGGTAATAAAAAGATTAGGCAATATCATCCTAGTAGTAAATATAAAAAGAAACATAAATATTGGTCTAATAAAAATGAATTTTATAGGAAGAAAAAGAAATTTAGAAAAGGTAAGAAACCTGTAAAATGTTATAAATGTGGAAAGATATGTCATATAGCTCCTAATTGTAAATTAGAAAAGAAAATTAATGTTTTATTTTCTGAAGAAACTGAATTAAAAAATAAATTAATGTCTATATTAATTAATTCTGAAAAAGAAGAAGACGATTATTATTCTTCTGATTCATCTAGTTCAGTAGATAGTAATGATTTTTGTGAATGTAAAAAGACGATTAATATGATGAATAATTCTAGTAAAAATAATTTAAATAAAGAATTACTATTTGATATAATAAAAGAAATAAAAGATGATAATGTCCGTAAAGATTATTTAGAAAAATTAAAAGCTTTAGTATTACAAGAAAATAATCACATGTTTGATATTAAAGAACCTTTTAGTCTAAATAGTTTAATTGATAAATATAAACATGAAGATACTTTTGGTTTTCGTAAAAGTAGTAATATAAAAGAAGAAATAAGATTACTTAAAGAAGAAATTAAAGAAATTAATAACCAATTAAATGAATTAAAATTAAAAGACTTAGAACTAGAAACTAAAATATTATTAAAAGATCAGTCTAATATTGCATCTACATCCGGCACTAAAGAAGAAGAAATACATATAGCCGATAATATCCCTGATGATAAAAATTTTTTAAATTTAATTAATAAAGTAAAAATAGAAAAGTGGTATGTACTTGTTACCATTGGGGTGGAGGATTAGACGACTACTTGCGTAGCGATGCTTGATAGTGGTGCCGATCAATCCTGTATCAGCAGAGGTATAATTCCAGATAAGTATTTATCTAAAACTAAAGAAAAATTATATGCGGCTAATGGACTAGAAATTGATATTTACGCTGAATTGAATAATGGTTATATTTGCAATAATGGTTACTGCTTTAAACATTCCTTTTTAATACTTGAAAATTTTACTACTGATGTTGTTTTAGGTAATCCTTTTTTGTATCAAATTACCCTTTTTACTAAGCATACTGATCATATCTCTGTTAATTTATTAGGTAATGAATTAGTATTTCCTTTTATAAATCCTATTCAGAAAAAAGAATTAGAACTACTTCAGACTAATTCCATCTACAAACAGATTTGTATGATTAATAAGAAAAAGAAAAGTATAATGTTTTTAAAAACAGAATTAGAATTTACTAAAATAGAAGAACAATTATTAAAAGACGATGTTAAGATAAAAATTGATAATTTAGAAAAAAAATTTCAAACTTTAGTTTGTTCGTAACATCCTAATGCTTTTTGGAATAGGAAAAAGCATGTTGTATCATTACCCTATATAAAAGAGTTTAATGAAAGAGACATTCCGACTAAAGCTAGGCCTATTCAAATGAATGAAGAATTACTTAATTTTTGTAAACAAGAAATTCAGAGTTTAATGGATAAAAATTTAATTAGGAAATCACAATCTCCTTGGAGTTGTGCTGCCTTTTATGTGAATAATCAGGCTGAAAAGGAACGCGGTGTTCCTCGATTAGTGATTAAATAAGGTTTTACAATGGATACGATATCCCATTCCTAATAAAAAAGATTTACTAAAAAGACTTCATAGTGCTAAAGTATTTTCTAAATTTGATTTAAAATCAGGTTATTGGCAAATACAGATTAATGAGAAAGATAGATATAAAACGGCTTTTACTGTTCCTTTTGGGCATTACGAATGGAATGTTATGCCCTTTGGACTAAAAAATGCCCCTTCTGAATTTCAAAGAATAATGAATGATATTTTTAATGATTACTCTAATTTTGTGATTGTTTATATTGATGATATTTTGGTTTTTTCGGATAATATTCATCAACATTTTAAACATCTTAATCTGATGTTACATGTTATTCAGACTAATGGATTGGTAATTTCTGCAAAGAAAATGAAATTATTTCAAACTAAAATTAGATTTTTAGGACATGATATTCATCAAGGTACAATGAGACCAATTCAAAGGACAATTGAATTTACTACTAAATTCCCTGATGAAATTAAGGACAAAAATCAGTTGCAAAGATTTCTTGGTTGTTTAAATTACATTGCTGATTTCTTTCCTAATTTAAGAACTATGTGTGGTCCTTTATATGAGAGATTACAGAAAAATCCTCCTGCCTGGTCAGAAATTCATACTAATTTAATTAAACAAATTAAAGAAAAAATAAAGACTCTTCCTTGTTTAGGCATACCTCATCCAGATGCATTCATGATCATTGAAACAGATGCATCAGATATAGGATACGAAGGCATACTTAAACAGAAAATGCATTCATCTGCATTAGAAGAATTAGTTAGGTATCATTCGGGCATATGGGCAGGGCCACAAAAGAATTATTCTACTGTTAAAAAGGAAATTTTATCAATTGTTTTATGTATTTCTAAATTTCAAGATGATTTGTATAATAAGAAATTTTTATTACGAGTTGACTGTAAGTCAGCTAAAGAAATTTTGCAAAAAGATGTTAAAAATTTGGTTTCAAAACAGATTTTTGCTAGATGGCAAGCTATACTTTCTGTTTTTGATTTTGATATTGAATTTATTAAAGGCGATGATAATTCTTTTCCTGACTTCCTTACTCGTGAATTCCTTACAGGCCGCATCCATGTCTAAAGATCCAGGAAAACCCAAGACTCCTGCCGACTACATCTTGTCTAATACTCCCAAACCTTTAACTCCTTCTGTCCCATCTAATGATTTTCCTCCCCTCACTTATACTAATGCGGTTCTGTCTCCTTCTGCAAAATTACAGTCTACTCCAGTTAATTCTTCCTCTTCATCTTCTTCTTCGTCTAATGTTGCACCCTACATTCCTAAAAATGAATTTGAATACATTATGCTTACTCATTACAAAGCTACTCCTGAGAATAATGATGTCAAAAATTTCTGTTCCAGACTTTTCCTTCCGAATAATCTTTGGGTTACTGATGACATTTCCAAAACCCAAGCATACTATGAATTAATTCTTGTTGATACTAAATCCGTTGAAATTACCCATTATCCTGATAGAAAAGATTCCTCTAGAATTGCTTACTCTAAATTTATAATTCAAAAAATAATGAGTCCACGAGAGTTTCCTTCCATTCATGCTGGTAATTCCTTTTCTATTCCTTACATTCCAGATGATTTTAATTATGCTGACTATATTTTAGCATTTTATCGGTGTCTTTATTACCGATCGTTTAATCATTCTTGGTTTATCAGTTTTTCCCCCAACTTTAATAAAAATGTGCCTTTGTGGGCCTATGATTGGTGGAAATTACTAGGAGCCATTCCTGCAAACCTGCCTCCTCAAGCCGCCATTGGTTTTCAGACCTACAAGAAAAAGTGCAGGTTAGAAGACTACCAATCTAATTTCTTGTTTCATGCCGAGTTCCGGGTCCCATACATTATGGCCTGGAGTTTTCAGATCAAGTCTACTCAACCAGGGTTCCCCTGCAGTTTAATCCGACAGATTAATGTGAAATGGTGGGTACAGTTTAATGAACAACAATGCAGTGCCCAGACAGTTAATAAATTTTTAGAAAGTGGTGAAAAATATAAAACAATAATTTCTCAAGTTTCCCGAAGTATTCCTATGCAAGATCCCATGACTCCTAAAACACCGGATAAAAGTAAAATTCCATTGCCCAAGAAAATTGTGACTCAGACTCCTGCTCCGACTCCTACTCAGACTCCTGCTCCACTTCCTAAGCAGACTCCTGCATCAACATCTGCGCCAACTAATTTGACTACTGAACAAGGATTACAAGACTATTTGAAGTTTTGCATCCAAGCATATAAAGAAATTCAAAAAATTGAAAATAAAGAACTTGATAGAGCATCTAAAGCCCGTGAACAAGACAGTCCAGAAAAGCATGCTCTGACAGTTCAAAATAATCAGACTCCTCCAAATAATGATGATGATTTTGACCCATTTGGTGGGCCTTTGTCTCAAGACCCCTTTGATTTTTAAATATTCTGTAATAATTGTAATAGTTAGGAAATAATTGTACCTGACGTAAGTGCATACGTCAATAGCTGAATAATTGATAGGTGACGTAAGTGCATATGTTATAGAGCACTTACTTTTAATTTCTCTTTAATTTGCATTTGATTCCGGACTTCATCCTTGTATAATGTTTCCTTGTAATGCCTATTTAAAGACTGACTACTGAATGAAAATCTCAGAGCGAATTTACTGATTTTCTCTGATTCTCAAACTCTTTCAAAATCTTTCTTTAAGCTTTCAACTAGCTTTCAACTTCACATTCTTTCTCATCTTTAATCTTTGTGCAAACGATCCTGTCTCATTTTGGTATAAACGTCAACATCCATGCGTGTGAATTTAAACAGATTTTTTTCACAAAAACAGTCTACCACGTCTCAGAATAACTAGCACCACGTCAAAAACAAATAGCACCACTTCTTGAAACGTCTACATCCATGTGTGTGAATTTAAACTGATTTTTTTCTCAAAGACAGTCCACCATGTCCAGAAACGTCTACATCCATGCGTATTAATTTAAACTAATTTTTTTCTCATAGATAGTCTATCATGTCTCAGAATAACTTGCACCACGTCCAAAAACAGCTAGCACCACGTCTAGAAATGTCTACATTCATGCGTGTGAATTTAAACAGATTTTTTCCACAAAAACAGTCCACCACGTCTCAAAACAACTAGCACCATGTCAAAAATAACTAGCAGCATGTCCAGAAACGTCTACATCCATGCGTGTGAATTTAAACTGATTTTTTTCACAAAGACTGTTCACTACGTCTCAAAACAACTAGCACCACGTCATAAACAACGAGCACCACGTCAAGAAATGTCTACATCCATGTGTGTGAATTTCAACAGATTTTTTTCACAAAGACAGTCCACCACGTCTCAGAACAACTACCACTACGTCAAAAACAACTAGCACCACGTGTAGAAAAGTCTACATCCATGCGTGTGAATTTAAAATGAATTTTTTCACAAAGACAGTCCACCACGTCACAGAACAACTAGCACCACGTCCAGAAACAACACGAACCACGTCCAGAAATGTCTACATTCATGCGTGTGAATTTAAACAGATTTTTTCCACAAATACAGTCCACCACGTCTCAAAACAACTAGCATCTTGTCCAATATAACAAGCACCATGTCCAGAAATGTCTACATCCATGCGTGTGAATTTAAACTAATTTTTTTTCACACAGACTGTCCACCACGTCTCAAAAAAACTAGCACCACGTCCAGAAACGTCTACATCCATGTGTGAGAATTTCAATTGATTTTTTTCACAAAGACTGTCCACCACGTCTTAGAACAACTAGCACCACATCAAAAACTACTAGCACCACGTCCAGAAACGTCTACATCCATGCGTGTGAATTTAAACTTTTTTTTTTTCACAAAGACATTCCACCGCATCTCAGAAGAACTAGGTCCATGACAAAAACAACTAGAACCACGTCCAGAAATGTCTACGTCCATGTGTGTGAATTTAAACTGATTTTTTTCACAAAGGCAGTCCACCACGTCTCAGAACAACTGGCACCACGTCCAGAAACGTCTACATCCATGCGTGTGAATTTAAACTAATTTTTTTCTCATGGACAGTCCACCACGTCTCAAAAACAACTTGCACCACGTCCAGAAATGTCTACATTTATGCGTGTGACTTTAAACAGATTTTTTCCACAAAGACAGTCCACCACGTCTCAAAACAACTAGCACCATGTCAAAAATAACTAGCGCCATGTCCAGAAACGACTACATCCAAGCGTTTGAATTTAAACTGATTTTTTTCACAAAGACTGTCCACCACGTCTCAAAACAACTAGCACCACGTCATAAACAACGAGCACCACGTCCAAAAATGTCTACATCCATGTGTGTGAATTTCTATAGATTTTTTCACAAAGACAGTCCACCACGTCTCAGAACAACTAGCACCACATCAAAAACAACTAGCACCACGTCCCGAAACGTCTACATCCATGCGTGTGAATTTAAACTAATTTTTTTCACAAAGACTGTCCACCACGTCTCAAAACAACTAGCACCACGTCATAAACAATGAGCACCACGTCCAGAAACATCTACATCCATGTGTGTGAATTTCAACAGATTTTTTCACAAAGACAATCCACCACATCTCAGAACAACTAGCACCACGTCAAAAACAACTAACACCACGTCCAGAAATGTCTACATCCATTCGTGTGAATTTAAACTGATTTTTTTCACAAAAACTGTTCACTACGTCTCAAAACAACTAGCACCACGTCATAAACAACGAGCACCACGTCAAGAAATGTCTACATCCATGTGTGTGAATTTCAAAAGATTTTTTTCACAAAGACAGTCCACCACGTCTCAGAACAACTAGCACCACGTCAAAAACAACTAGCACCACGTGTAGAAATGTCTACATCCATGCGTGTGAATTTAAAATGAATTTTTTCACAAAGACAGTCCACCACGTCACAGAACAACTAGCACCACGTCCAGAAACAACTACCACCACGTCCAGAAACGTCTACATCCATGCGTGTTAATTTAAACTTTTTTTTTCACAAATACATTCCATCGCATCTCAGAAGAACTAGCTCCACGTCAAAAACAACTAGAACCACGTCCAGAAATGTCTACATCCATGTGTGTGAATTTAAATAGATTTTTTTCACAAAGACAGTCCACCGCGTCTCAGAACAACAAACACCACTTCCAGAAATGTCTACATCCTTGCGTGTGGCTTTAAACTAATTTTTTTCTCATGGACAGTCCACCACGTCTCAAAACAACTTGCACCACGTCCAAAAACAACTAGCACCACGTCCAGAAATGTCTACATTCATGCGTGTGAATTTAAACAGATTTTTTCCACAAAGAAAGTCCACCACATCTCAAAACAACTAGCACCATGTCCAGAAACATCTACATCCATGCGTGTGAACTTAAACTGATTTTTTTCGCAAAGACTATCCACCACGTCTCAAAGCAACTAGCACCACGTCATAAACAACGAGCACCACGTCCAGAAACGTCTACATCCATGTGCTTGAATATCAATAGATTTTTTTTGCAAAGACTATCCACCATGTCTCAAAGCAACTAGCACCACGTCAAAAACAACTAGCACCACGTCCAGAAATGTCTACATCCATGCGTGTGAATTTAAACTGATTTTTTTCACAAAGACTGTTCACTACGTCTCAAAACAACTAGCACCACGTCATAAACAACGAGCACCACGTCAAGAAATGTCTACATCCATGTGTGTGAATTTCAAAAGATTTTTTTCACAAAGACAGTCCACCACGTCTCAGAACAACTAGCACCACGTCAAAAACAACTAGCACCACGTGTAGAAATGTCTACATCCATGCGTGTGAATTTAAAATGAATTTTTTCACAAAGACAGTCCACCACGTCTCAGAACAACTAGCACCACGTCAAAAACAAATAGCACCACGTCTTGAAACGTCTACATCTATGCGTGTGAATTTACACTTATTTTTTTCACACAGACTGTCCACCACGTCTCAAAACAACTAGCACCACGTCATAAACAACGAGCACCACGTCCAGTAACGTCTATATCCATGTGTGTGAATTTTAATAGATTTTTTCCACAAAGCCAGTCCAGCACGTCTCAAATCAACTAGCACCATGTAAAAAATAAAAAGCACCATGTCCAGAAACGTCTACATCCATGCGTGTGAATTTAAACTGATTTTTTTCACAAAGACTGTCCACCACGTCTCAAAACAACTAGCACCACGTCATAAACAACGAGCACCACGTCCAGAAACGTCTACATCCATGTGCTTGAATTTCAAAAGATTTTTTTCACAAAGACAGTCCACCACGTCTCAGAACAACTAGCACCACGTAAAGAAACGTCAACATCCATGCGTGTGAATTTAAACTGATTTTTTTCACAACAACAGTCTACCACGTCTCAGAATAACTAGCACCACTTCTTGAAACGTCTACATCCACTACGTCTCAAAACAACTAGCACCACGTGATAAACAACGAGCACCACGTCAAAAAATGTCTACATCCATGTGTATGAATTTCAATAGATTTTTTTCACAAGGACAGTCCACCACGTCTCAGAACAACTAGCACTACGTCAAAAACAACTAGCACCACGTGTAGAAACGTCTACATCCATGCGTGTGAATTTAAAATCAATTTTTTCACAAAGACAGTCCACCACGTCACAGAACAACTAGCACCATGTCCAGAAACAACTAGCACCACGTGAGAACGTCTACATCCATGCGTATGAATTTAAACTTATTTTTTTCACAAAGACATTCCACCGCATCTCAGAAGACCTAGCTCCACGTCAAAAACAACTAGAACCACATCCAGAAATGTCTACATCCATGTTTGTGAATTTAAACTATTTTTTTCACAAAGACAGCCCACCACGTATTAGAACAACTTGCACCACGTCCAGAAATGTCTACATCCATGCGTGTGACTTTAAACTAATTTTTTTCTCATGGACTGTCCACCACGTCTCAAAACAACTTGCACCACGTCCAAAAACAACTAGCACCATGTCCAGAAATGTCTACATTCATGCGTGTGAATTTAAACAGATTTTTTCCACAAAGACACTCCACCACGTCTCAAAACAAGTAGCACCATGTCAAAAATAACTAGCAGCATGTCCAGAAATGTCTACATCCATGCGTGTGACTTTAAACTAATTTTTTTCTCATGGACAGTCCACCACGTCTCAAAACAACTTGCACCACGTCCAAAAACAACTAGCACCATGTCCAAAAATGTCTACATTCATGCGTGTCAATTTAAACAGATTTTTTCCACAAAGACGGTCCACCACGTCTCAAAACAACTAGTACCATGTCAAAAATAACTAGCAGCATGTCCAGAAACGTCTTCATCCATGCGTGTGAATTTAAACTGATTTTTTTCACAAAGACTGTCCACCACCTCTCAAAACAACTAGCACCACGTCATAAATAACGAGCACCACGTCCAGAAACATCTACATCCATGTGCTTGAATTTCAACAGATTTTTTTCACAAAGACAATCCACCACATCTCAGAACAACTAGCACCACGTCCAGAAACGTCTACATCCATGCGTGTGAATTTAAACGGAATTTTTTCACAAAGACAGTCCACCACATCGCAGAACAACTCGCACCACATAAAGAAACGTCAACATCCATGCGTGTGAATTTAAACTGATTTTTTCACAAAGACAGTCCACCACGTCACAGAACAACTAGCACCATGTCAAAACAACTAGCACCAAGTCCAGAAACGTCTACATCCTTGCGTGTGAATTTAAACGGAATTTTTTCACAAAGACAGTCCACCACGTCTCAGAACAACTAGCACCACGTCAACAAACGTCAACATCCATGCGTGTGAATTTAAACTGATTTTTTTCACAAAACAGTCCACCACGTCTCAGAACCACTAGCACCACGTCAAAAACAAATAGCACCACGTCTTCAAATGTCTACATCCATGCGTGTGAATTTACACTTATTTTTTTCACAAAGACAGTCCACCACGTCCAGAAACGTCTGCATCCATGCGTATGAATTTAAACTAATTTTTTTCTCATAGATAGTCTACCACGTCTCAGAATAACTTGCACCACGTCCAAAAACAGCTAGCACCACGTCTAGAAATGTCTACATTCATGCGTGTGAATTTAAACAGATTTTTTCCACAAAGACTGTCCACCACGTCTCAAAACAACTAGCACCACGTCATAAACAAAGAGCACCACGTCCAAAAACGTCTACATCCATGTGCGTGAATTTCAACAGATTTTTTTCACAAAGACAATCCACCACGTCTCAGAACAACAAGCACCACGTCAATAACAACTAGCACCATGTCAAGAAACGTCTACATCCATGCGAGTGAATTTAAACATAATTTTTTCACGAAGACAGTCCACCATGTCACAGAACAACTAGCACCATGTCAAAACAACTAGCACCAAGTCCAGAAACGTCTACATCCTTGCGTGTGAATTTAAACAGATTTTTTTCACAAATACAGTCCACCACGTCTCAGAACAACTAGCACCACATCAAGAAACGTCAACATCCATGCGTGTGAATTTAAACTGATTTTTTTCACAATGACAGTCCACCACATCTCAGAACAACTAGCACCACGTCAGAAACGAATAGCACCACGTCTTGAAACGTCTACATCTATGCGTATGAATTTAAACTGATTTTTTTCACAAAGACAGTCCACCACGTCTCAAAACAACTAGCCCAACGTCAAGAAACAACTAACACCACGTCCAAAAATATCTACCTCCATGCGTTTGAATTTAAACAAATTTTTTTAACAAAGATAGTCCACCACGTCAAAAACAACCAGCATCGCGCCCGGAAATGTCTACATCCGCTCATGTGAATTTAAGCTATTTTTTTACAATGACAACCCACCACTTCTCAGAACAACAAGCACCACATCAAAAGCAACTAGCACCACTTCCAGAATACCCTGCATCCATGTGTGTGAATTTAAACTGATTTTTTTCACAAAGACAGTCCATCAAATATCAGAACAACTAGCACCAAGTCAAAAACAACTAGCACCACGCCTAGAAACGTCTACATCCATGCTTGTGAATTTAAACTGATTTTTTTCATAAAGACAGTCCACCACGTCTCAGAGCACCATGTCCAAAAACAATTACACGTCCAGAAACGTCTACATCCATGTGTGTATATTTAAACTGATTTTTTTCACAAAGACAGTCCGCCACGTCTAAGAACAACTTGGACCACGTGCACAAGCAACTAGCACCACGTCCAGAACATCTACATCCATGCGTGTGAATTTAAACTTATTTTTTTCACAAAGACATTCCACCGCATCTCAGAAGAACTAGCTCCACGTCAAAAACAATGAGCACCACGTCCAGAAACGTCTACGTCCATGTGCTTCAATTTCAACAGATTTTTTTCACAAAGACAATCCATTACGTCTCAGAACAACTAGCACCACGTCAAAAACAACTAACACCACGTCCAGAAACGTCTACATCCATGCATGTGAATTTAAACGGAATTTTTTCACAAAGACAGTCCTCCACGTCTCAGAACAACTAGAACCACGTAAAGAAACGTCAACATCCATGCGTGTGAATTTCAACTGATTTTTTTCACAATGACAGTCCACCACATCTCAGAACAACTAGCACCAAGTCAGAAACGAATAGCACCACGTCTTGAAACGTCTACATCTATGCGTATGAATTTAAACTGATTTTTTTCACAAAGACAGTCCACCACGTCTCAAAACAACTAGCCCAACGTCAAGAAACAACTAACACCACGTCCAAAAATATCTACCTCCATGCGTTTGAATTTAAACAAATTTTTTTAACAAAGATAGTCCACCACGTCAAAAACAACCAGCATCGCGCCCGAAACGTCTACATCCGCTCATGTGAATTTAAGCTATTTTTTTACAATGACAACCCACCACTTCTCAGAACAACAAGCACCACATCAAAAGCAACTAGCACCACTTCCAGAATACCCTGCATCCATGTGTGTGAATTTAAACTGATTTTTTTCACAAAGACAGTCCATCAAATATCAGAACAACTAGCACCAAGTAAAAAACAACTAGCACCACGTCTAGAAACGTCTACATCCATGCTTGTGAATTTAAACTGATTTTTTTCATAAAGACAGTCCACCACGTCTCAGAGCACCATGTCCAAAAACAATTACACGTCCAGAAACGTCTACATCCATGTGTGTATATTTAAACTAATTTTTTTCACAAAGACAGTCCACCACGTCTAAGAACAACTTGGACCACGTGCACAAGCAACTAGCACTACGTCCAGAACATCTACATCCATGCGTGTGAATTTAAACTTATTTTTTTCACAAAGACATTCCACCGCATCTCAGAAGAACTAGCTCCACGTCAAAAACAATGAGCACCACGTCCAGAAACGTCTACGTCCATGTGCTTCAATTTCAACAGATTTTTTTCACAAAGACAATCCATTACGTCTCAGAACAACTAGCACCACGTCAAAAACAACTAGCACCACGTCCAGAAACGTCTACATCCATGCATGTGAATTTAAATGGAATTTTTTCACAAAGACAGTCCTCCACGTCTCAGAACAACTAGAACCACGTAAAGAAACGTCAACATCCATGCGTGTGAATTTCAACTGATTTTTTTCACAAAGACAGTCCACCAAGTCTCAGAACAACTACCACCACGTCTCAGAACAACTAGCACCATGTCAAAAACAAATAGCACCACGTCTTGAAACGTCTACATCCATGCGTGTGAATTTACACTTATTTTTTTCACAAAGACAGTCCACCACGTCTCAAAACAACTAGCCCAACGTAAAAAAACAACTAACACCACGTCCAAAAATATCTACCTCCATGGGTATGAATTTAAACTGATTTTTTTAACAAAGACAGTCCACCACGTCAAAAACAACTAGCACCACGTCCAGAAACGTCTACATCCGTTCATGTGAATTTAAGCTATTTTTTCACAAGGACAACCCACCACATCTCAGAACAACAAGCACCACGTCAAAAGCAACTAGCACCACTTCCAGAATACCCTACATCCATGTGTGTGAATTTAAACTTATTTTTTTCACAAAGACATTCCACCGCATCTCAGAAGAACTAGCTCCATGTCAGAACAACTAGCACCACATCCAGAAACGTCTACATCCATGCGTGTGAATTTAAACTAAATTTTTTCCCATAGACAGTCCACCACATCTCAGAACAACTAGCACCAAGTTGAAAAACAACTAGCACCGCGTCCAGAAATGTCTACATTCATGCGTGTGAATTTAAATAGATTTTTTCCACAAAGACAGTCCACCACATCTCAAAACAACTAGCACCATGTCAAAAATAACTAGCACCATGTCCAGAAACGTCTACTTTCATGCGTGTGAATTTAAACTAATTTTTTTCACACAGACTGTCCACCACGTCTCAAAACAACTAGCACCACGTCATAAACAACGAGCACCACGTACAGAAACGACTATATCCATGTGTAAATTTCAATAGATTTTTTTCACAAAGACAGTACGCCACGTCTCAGAACAACTAGCACCACATGAAAACCAACTACCACCACGTCCAGAAACGTCTTCATCCAAGCGTGCGAATTTAAACTTTTTTTTTCACAAAGACATTCCACCGCATCTCAGAAGAACTAGCTCCACGTCAAAAACAACTAGAACCACGTCATAAACAACGAGCACCACGTCCGGAAACGTCTATATCCATGTGTGTAAATTTCAATAGATTTTTTTCACAAAGACAGTCCGCCACATCTCAGAACAACTAGCACCACATGAAAACCAACTACCACCAAGTCCAGAAACGTCTTCATCCATGCGTGTGAATTTAAACTTTTTTTTTCACAAAGACGTTCCACCGCATCTCAGAAGAACTAGCTCCACGTCAAAAATAACTAGAACCACATCCAGAAATGTCTACATCCATGTGTGTGAATTTAAACTGATTTTTTTCACAAATACAGTCCACCACGTCTCAGAAAAACTAGCACCACGTCCAGAAACGTCTACATCCATGCGTGTGACTTTAAACTAATTTTTTTCTCATAGACAGTCCACCACGTCTCAGAACAACTAGCACCACATCCAGAAACGTCTACATCCATGCGTGTGAATTTAAACTAAATTTTTTCCCATAGACAGTCCACCACGTGTCAGAACAACTTGCACCACGTTCAAACACAACTAGCACAGCGTCCAGAAATGTCTACATCCATGCGTGTGAATTTGAATAGATTTTTTTCACAAAGACAGTCCGCCACGTCTCAGAACAACTAGCACCACATGAAAACCAACTACCACCACGTCCAGAAACGTCTTCATCTATGCGTGTGAATTTAAACTTTTTTTTTCACAAAGACATTCCACCGCATCTCAGAAGAACTAGCTCCACGTCAAAAACAACTAGAACCACATCCAGAAATGTCTACATCCATGTGTGTGAATTTAAACTGATTTTTTTCACAAATACAGTCCACCACGTCTCAGAAAAACTAGCACCATGTCCAGAAACGTCTACATCCTTGCATGTGACTTTAAACTAATTTTTTTCTCATAGACAGTCCACCACATCTCAGAACAACTAGCACCACATCCAGAAACATCTACATCCATTCGTGTGAATTTAAACTAATTTTTTTCTCATAGACAGTCCACCACGTCTCAGAACAACTTGCACCACGTTCAAAAACAACTAGCACCGCGTCCAGAAATGTCTACATTCATGCGTGTGAGTTTAAACAGATTTTTTCCACAAAGACAGTCCACCACATCTCAAAACAACTAGCACCATATCAAAAATAACTAGCACCATGTCCAGAAACATCTACATCCATGCGTGTGAATTTAAACTAATTTTTTTCACACAGACTGTCCACCACGTCTCAAAACAACTAGCACCACGTCATAAACAACGAGCACCACGTCCAGAAATGTCTATATCCATGTGTGTAAATTTCAATAGATTTTTTTCACAAAGACAGTCCGCCACGTCTAAGAACAACTAGCACCACATGAAAGCCAACTACCACCACGTCCAGAAACGTCTTCATCCATGCGTGTGAATTTAAACTTTTTTTTTCACAAAGACATTCCACCGCATCTCAGAAGAACTAGCTCCACGTCAAAAACAACTAGAACCACGTCCAGAAATGTCTACATCCATGTGTGTAAATTTAAACTGATTTTTTTCACAAATACAGTCCACCACATCTCAGAAAATCTAGCACCACGTCCAGAAACGTCTACATCCTTGCGTGTGACTTTAAACTAATTTTTTTCTCATAGACAGTCCACCACGTCTCAGAACAACTAGCACCACATCCAGAAACGTCTACATCCATGCGTGTGAATTTAAACTAATTTTTTCTCATAGACAGTCCACCACGTCTCAGAACAACTTGCACCACGTTCAAAAACAACTAGCACCGCGTCCAGAAATGTCTACATTCATGCGTGTGAGTTTAAACAGATTTTTTCCACAAAGACAGTCCACCACATCTCAAAACAACTAGAACCATGTCAAAAATAACTAGCACCATGTCCAGAAACGTCTACATCCATGCGTGTGAATTTAAACTACTTTTTTTCACACAGACTGCCACCACAACTCAAAACAACTAGCACCACGTCATAAACAACGAGCACCACGTCCAGAAACGTCTATTTCCATGTGTGTAAATTTCAATAGAATTTTTTCACAAAGACAGTCCGCCACGTCTCAGAACAACTAGCACCATGTCAAAAACAAATAGCACCACGTCTTGAAACGTCTACATCCATGCGTGTGAATTTACACTTATTTTTTTCACAAAGACAGTCCACCACGTCTCAAAACAACTAGCCCAACGTAAAAAAACAACTAACACCACGTCCAAAAATATCTACCTCCATGGGTATGAATTTAAACTGATTTTTTTAACAAAGACAGTCCACCACGTCAAAAACAACTAGCACCACGTCCAGAAACGTCTACATCCGTTCATGTGAATTTAAGCTATTTTTTCACAAGGACAACCCACCACATCTCAGAACAACAAGCACCACGTCAAAAGCAACTAGCACCACTTCCAGAATACCCTACATCCATGTGTGTGAATTTAAACTTATTTTTTTCACAAAGACATTCCACCGCATCTCAGAAGAACTAGCTCCATGTCAAAAACAACAAGAACCACATTCAGAAATGTCTACATCCATGTGTGTGAATTTAAACTGATTTTTTTCACAAAGACAGTCCACCACGTCTCAGAACAACTAGCACCAAGTTGAAAAACAACTAGCACCGCGTCCAGAAATGTCTACATTCATGCGTGTGAATTTAAATAGATTTTTTCCACAAAGACAGTCCACCACATCTCAAAACAACTAGCACCATGTCAAAAATAACTAGCACCATGTCCAGAAACGTCTACATCCATGCGTGTGAATTTAAACTAATTTTTTCCACACAGACTGTCCACCACGTCTCAAAACAACTAGCACCACGTCATAAACAACGAGCACCACGTACAGAAACGACTATATCCATGTGTAAATTTCAATAGATTTTTTTCACAATGACAGTCCGCCAAGTCTCAGAACAACTAGCACCACATGAAAACCAACTACCACCACGTCCAGAAACGTCTTCATCCAAGCGTGTGAATTTAAACTTTTTTTTTCACAAAGACATTCCACCGCATCTCAGAAGAACTAGCTCCACGTCAAAAACAACTAGAACCACGTCATAAACAACGAGCACCACGTCCAGAAACGTCTATATCCATGTGTGTAAATTTCAATAGATTTTTTTCACAAAGACAGTCCGCCACATCTCAGAACAACAAGCACCACATGAAAACGAACTACCACCAAGTCCAGAAACGTCTTCATCCATGCGTGTGAATTTAAACTTTTTTTTTCACAAACACATTCCACCGCATCTCAGAAGAACTAGCTCCACGTCAAAAATAACTAGAACCACATCCAGAAATGTCTACATCCATGTGTGTGAATTTAAACTGATTTTTTTCACAAATACAGTCCACCACGTCTCAGAAAAACTAGCACCACGTCCAGAAACGTCTACATCCATGCGTGTGACTTTAAACTAATTTTTTTCTCATAGACAGTCCACCACGTCTCAGAACAACTAGCACTACATCCAGAAACGTCTACATCCATGCGTGTGAATTTAAACTAATTTTTTTCTCATAGACAGTCCACCACGTCTCAGAACAACTTGCACCACGTTCAAAAACAACTAGCACAGCGTCCAGAAATGTCTACATCCATGCGTGTGAATTTGAATAGATTTTTTTCACAAAGACAGTCCGCCACGTCTCAGAACAACTAGCACCACATGAAAACCAACTACCACCACGTCCAGAAACGTCTTCATCCATGCGTGTGAATTTAAACTTTTTTTTTCACAAAGACATTCCACCGCATCTCAGAAGAACTAGCTCCACGTCAAAAACAACTAGAACCACGTCCAGAAATGTCTACATCCATGTGTGTGAATTTCAATAGATTTTTTTCACAAAGACAGTCCGCCACGTCTAAGAACAACTAGCACCACATGAAAGCCAACTACCACCACGTCCAGAAACGTCTACATCCATTCGTGTGAATTTAAACTAATTTTTTTCTCATAGACAGTCCACCACGTCTCAGAACAACTTGCACCACGTTCAAAAACAACTAGCACCGCGTCCAGAAATGTCTACATTCATGCGTGTGAGTTTAAACAGATTTTTTCCACAAAGACAGTCCACCACATCTCAAAACAACTAGCACCATATCAAAAATAACTAGCACCATGTCCAGAAACATCTACATCCATGCGTGTGAATTTAAACTAATTTTTTTCACACAGACTGTCCACCACGTCTCAAAACAACTAGCACCACGTCATAAACAACGAGCACCACGTCCAGAAATGTCTATATCCATGTGTGTAAATTTCAATAGATTTTTTTCACAAAGACAGTCCGCCACGTCTAAGAACAACTAGCACCACATGAAAGCCAACTACCACCACGTCCAGAAACGTCTTCATCCATGCGTGTGAATTTAAACTTTTTTTTTCACAAAGACATTCCACCGCATCTCAGAAGAACTAGCTCCACGTCAAAAACAACTAGAACCACGTCCAGAAATGTCTACATCCATGTGTGTAAATTTAAACTGATTTTTTTCACAAATACAGTCCACCACATCTCAGAAAATCTAGCACCACGTCCAGAAACGTCTACATCCTTGCGTGTGACTTTAAACTAATTTTTTTCTCATAGACAGTCCACCACGTCTCAGAACAACTAGCACCACATCCAGAAACGTCTACATCCATGCGTGTGAATTTAAACTAATTTTTTCTCATAGACAGTCCACCACGTCTCAGAACAACTTGCACCACGTTCAAAAACAACTAGCACCGCGTCCAGAAATGTCTACATTCATGCGTGTGAGTTTAAACAGATTTTTTCCACAAAGACAGTCCACCACATCTCAAAACAACTAGAACCATGTCAAAAATAACTAGCACCATGTCCAGAAACGTCTACATCCATGCGTGTGAATTTAAACTACTTTTTTTCACACAGACTGCCACCACAACTCAAAACAACTAGCACCACGTCATAAACAACGAGCACCACGTCCAGAAACGTCTATTTCCATGTGTGTAAATTTCAATAGAATTTTTTCACAAAGACAGTCCGCCACGTCTCAGAACAACTAGCACCATGTCAAAAACAAATAGCACCACGTCTTGAAACGTCTACATCCATGCGTGTGAATTTACACTTATTTTTTTCACAAAGACAGTCCACCACGTCTCAAAACAACTAGCCCAACGTAAAAAAACAACTAACACCACGTCCAAAAATATCTACCTCCATGGGTATGAATTTAAACTGATTTTTTTAACAAAGACAGTCCACCACGTCAAAAACAACTAGCACCACGTCCAGAAACGTCTACATCCGTTCATGTGAATTTAAGCTATTTTTTCACAAGGACAACCCACCACATCTCAGAACAACAAGCACCACGTCAAAAGCAACTAGCACCACTTCCAGAATACCCTACATCCATGTGTGTGAATTTAAACTTATTTTTTTCACAAAGACATTCCACCGCATCTCAGAAGAACTAGCTCCATGTCAAAAACAACAAGAACCACATTCAGAAATGTCTACATCCATGTGTGTGAATTTAAACTGATTTTTTTCACAAAGACAGTCCACCACGTCTCAGAACAACTAGCACCAAGTTGAAAAACAACTAGCACCGCGTCCAGAAATGTCTACATTCATGCGTGTGAATTTAAATAGATTTTTTCCACAAAGACAGTCCACCACATCTCAAAACAACTAGCACCATGTCAAAAATAACTAGCACCATGTCCAGAAACGTCTACATCCATGCGTGTGAATTTAAACTAATTTTTTCCACACAGACTGTCCACCACGTCTCAAAACAACTAGCACCACGTCATAAACAACGAGCACCACGTACAGAAACGACTATATCCATGTGTAAATTTCAATAGATTTTTTTCACAATGACAGTCCGCCAAGTCTCAGAACAACTAGCACCACATGAAAACCAACTACCACCACGTCCAGAAACGTCTTCATCCAAGCGTGTGAATTTAAACTTTTTTTTTCACAAAGACATTCCACCGCATCTCAGAAGAACTAGCTCCACGTCAAAAACAACTAGAACCACGTCATAAACAACGAGCACCACGTCCAGAAACGTCTATATCCATGTGTGTAAATTTCAATAGATTTTTTTCACAAAGACAGTCCGCCACATCTCAGAACAACAAGCACCACATGAAAACGAACTACCACCAAGTCCAGAAACGTCTTCATCCATGCGTGTGAATTTAAACTTTTTTTTTCACAAACACATTCCACCGCATCTCAGAAGAACTAGCTCCACGTCAAAAATAACTAGAACCACATCCAGAAATGTCTACATCCATGTGTGTGAATTTAAACTGATTTTTTTCACAAATACAGTCCACCACGTCTCAGAAAAACTAGCACCACGTCCAGAAACGTCTACATCCATGCGTGTGACTTTAAACTAATTTTTTTCTCATAGACAGTCCACCACGTCTCAGAACAACTAGCACTACATCCAGAAACGTCTACATTCATGCGTGTGAATTTAAACTAATTTTTTTCTCATAGACAGTCCACCACGTCTCAGAACAACTTGCACCACGTTCAAAAACAACTAGCACAGCGTCCAGAAATGTCTACATCCATGCGTGTGAATTTGAATAGATTTTTTTCACAAAGACAGTCCGCCACGTCTCAGAACAACTAGCACCACATGAAAACCAACTACCACCACGTCCAGAAACGTCTTCATCCATGCGTGTGAATTTAAACTTTTTTTTTCACAAAGACATTCCACCGCATCTCAGAAGAACTAGCTCCACGTCAAAAACAACTAGAACCACGTCCAGAAACGTCTACATCCATGTGTGTGAATTTAAACTGATTTTTTTCACAAATACAGTCCACCACGTCTCAGAAAAACTAGCACCATGTCCAGAAACGTCTACATCCTTGCATGTGACTTTAAACTAATTTTTTTCTCATAGACAGTCCACCACATCTCAGAACAACTAGCACCACATCCAGAAACATCTACATCCATGCGTGTGAATTTAAACTAATTTTTTTCTCATAGACAGTCCACCACGTCTCAGAACAACTTGCACCACGTTCAAAAACAACTAGCACCGCGTCCAGAAATGTCTACATTCATGCGTGTGAGTTTAAACAGATTTTTTCCACAAAGACAGTCCACCACATCTCAAAACAACTAGCACCATATCAAAAATAACTAGCACCATGTCCAGAAACGTCTACATCCATGCGTGTGAATTTAAACTAATTTTTTTCACACAGACTGTCCACCACGTCTCAAAACAACTAGCACCACGTCATAAACAACGAGCACCACGTCCAGAAATGTCTATATCCATGTGTGTAAATTTCAATAGATTTTTTTCACAAAGACAGTCCGCCACGTCTCAGAACAACTAGCACCACATGAAAGCCAACTACCACCACGTCCAGAAACGTCTTCATCAATGCGTGTGAATTTAAACTTTTTTTTTTCACAAAGACATTCCACCGCATCTCAGAAGAACTAGCTCCACGTCAAAAACAACTAGAACCACGTCCAGAAATGTCTACATCCTTGTGTGTGAATTTAAACTGATTTTTTTCACAAATACAGTCCAACACGTCTCAGAAAAACTAGCACCACGTCCAGAAACGTCTACATCCTTGCGTGTGACTTTAAACTAATTTTTTTCTCATAGTCAGTCCACCACGTCTCAGAACAACTAGCACCACATCCAGAAACGTCTACATCCATGCGTGTGAATTTAAACTAATTTTTTCTAATAGACAGTCCACCACGTCTCAGAACAACTTGCACCACGTTAAAAAACAACTAGCACCGCGTCAGAAATGTCTACATTCATGCGTGTGAGTTTAAACAGATTTTTTCCACAAAGACAGTCCACCACATCTCAAAACAACAAGCACCATGTCAAAAATAACTAGCACCATGTCCAGAAACGTCTACATCCATGCGTGTGAATTTAAACTACTTTTTCTCACACAGACTGTCCACCACGACTCAAAACAACTAGCACCACGTCATAAACAACGAGCACCACGTCCAGAAACGTCTATTTCCATGTGTGTAAATTTCAATAGAATTTTTTCACAAAGACAGTCCGCCACGTCTCAGAACAACTAGCACCACATCAAAACCAACAACCACCACGTACAAAAACGTCTTCATCCATGCGTGTGAATTTAAACTTTTTTTTTCACAAAGACATTCCATCGCATCTCAGAAGAACTAGCTCCACGTCAAAAACAACTAGAACCACGTCCAGAAATGTCTACATCCATGTGTATGAATTTAAACTGATTTTTTCACAAATACAGTCCACCACCTCTCAAAAAAATAACACCACGGCCAGAAACGTCTACATCCATGCGTGTGACTTTAAACTAATTTTTTTCTCATGGACAGTCCACCACGTCTCAAAACAACTTGCACCACGTCCTAAAATGTCTACATTCATGCGTGTGAATTTAAACAGATTTTTTCCACAAAGACAGTCCACCACGTCTCAAAACAACTAGCACCATGTCAAAAATAACTAACACCATGTCCAGAAACGTCTACATCCGAGCGTGTGAATTTAAACTGATTTTTTTAACAAAGACTGTCCACCACGTCTCAAAACAACTAGCACCACGTCATAAACAACGAGCACCACGTCCAGAAACGTCTACATCCATGTGCTTGAATTTCAAAAGATTTTTTTCACAAAGACAGTCCACCACGTTTCAGAACAACTAGCACCACGTAAAGAAACGTCAACATCCATGCGTTTTAATTTACACTGATTTTTTCACAAAAATAGTCCACCACGTCTCAGAACAACTAGCACCACGTCAAAAACAAATAGCACCACTTCTTGAAACGTCTACATCCATGTGTGTGAATTTACACTGATTTTTTTCTCAAAGACAGTCCACCATGTCCAGAAACGTCTACATCCATGCGTATTAATTTAAACTAATTTTTTTCTCATAGATAGTCTACCACGTCTCAGAATAACATGCACCACGTCCAAAAACAGCTTGCACCACGTCTAGAAATGTCTACATTCATGCGTGTGAATTTAAGTAGATTTTTTCCACAAAGACAGTCCACCACGTCTCAAAACAACTATCACCATGTCAAAAATAACTAGCAGCATGTCCAGAAACGTTTACATCCTTGCGTGTTAATTTAAACTGATTTTCTTCACAAAGACTATTCACTACGTCTCAAAACAACTAGCACCACGTCATAAACAACGAGCACCACGTCTCAGAACAACTAGCACTACGTCAAAAACAAGTAGCACCACGTGTAGAAACGTCTACATCTATACGTGTGAATTTAAAATGAATTTTTTCACAAAGACAGTCCACCACATCACAGAACAACTAGCACCACGTCCAGAAACAACTAGCACCACGTGAGAACGTCTACATCCATGCGTGTGAATTTAAACTTATTTTTTTCACAAAGACATTCCACCGCATCTCAGAAGACCTAGCTCCACGTCAAAAACAACTAGAACCACGTCCAGAAATGTCTACATCCATGCGTGTGAATTTAAACTGAATTTTTTCACAAAGACATTCCACCGCATCTCAGAAGAACTAGCTCCACGTCAAAAACAACTAGCACCACGTCCAGAAATGTCTACATTGATGCGTGTTACTTTAAACAGATTTTTTCCACAAAGACAGTCCACCACGTCTCAAAACAACTAGCACCGTGTCAAAAATAACTAGCACCATGTCCAGAAACGTCTACATCAATGCGTGTAAATTTAAACTGATTTTTTTCACAAAGACTGTCCACCACGTCTCAAAACAACTAGCACCACGTCATAAACAACGAGCACCACGTCCAAAAATGTCTACATCCATGTGCGTGAATTTCAACAGATTTTTTTCACAAAGACAATCTACCTCGTCTCAGAACAACTAGCACCACGTCAATAACAACTAGCACCACGTCAAGAAACGTCTACATCCA
The DNA here is from genome assembly GCA_030378225.1 of Knoxia roxburghii. Lineage (NCBI taxonomy): Eukaryota > Viridiplantae > Streptophyta > Magnoliopsida > Gentianales > Rubiaceae > Knoxia > Knoxia roxburghii. The sequence continues at coordinate 21,347,050 of CM059415.1, read as the reverse complement.
TGCGTGTGAATTTAAACAGAATTTTTTCACAAAGACAGTCCACCATGTCACAGAACAACTAGCACCATGTCAAAACAACTAGCACCATGTCCAGAAACGTCTACATCCATGCGTGTGAATTTAAACAGATTTTTTTCACAAATACCGTCCACCACGTCTCAGAACAACTAGCACCACGTCAAGAAACGTCAGCATCCATGCGTGTGAATTTAAACTGATTTTTTTCACAAAGACAGTCCACCACATCTCAGAACAAATAGCACCACGTCAAAAACAAATAGCACCACGTCTTGAAACGTCTACATCCATGCGTATGAATTTAAACTGATTTTTTTCAAAAAGACAGTCCACCACGTCTCAAAACAACTAGCCCAACGTCAAGATACAACTAACACCACGTCCAAAAATATCTACCTCCATGCGTATGAATTTAAACAAATTTTTTTAACAAAGACAGTCCACCACGTCAAAAACAACTAGCATCGCGTCCGGAAACGTCTACATCCGCTCATGTGAATTTAAGCTATTTTTTCACAAAGACAACCCACCACTTCTCAGAACAACAAGAACCACGTCAAAAGCAACTAGCACCACTTCCAGAATACCCTACATCCATGTGTGTGAATTTAAACTGATTTTTTTCACAAAGACAGTCCATCAAATCTCAGAACAACTAGCACCAAGTCAAAAACAACTAGCACCACGTCTAGAAACGTTTACATCCATGCTTGTGAATTTAAACTAATTTTTTCATAAAGACAGTCCACCACGTCTCAGAGCACCATGTCCAAAAGCAACTACACGTACAGAAACGTCTACATCCAGCGTGTATATTTAAACTTTTTTTTTCACAAAGACAGTCCACCACGTCTAAGAACAACTAGTACCACGTGCATAAGCAACTAGCACCACGTCCAGAACATCTACATCCATGCGTGTGAATTTAAACTTATTTTTTTCACAAAGACATTCCACCGCATCTCAGAAGAACAAGCTCCACGTCAAAAACAACTAGAACCACGTCCAGAAATGTCTACATCCATATGTGTCAATTTAAACTGATTTTTTTCACAAAGACAGTCCACCACGTCTCAGAACAACTAGCACCACGTAAAAAAAAATAGCACCACGTCTTGAAACGTCTACATCCATTCGTGTAAATTTACAATTATTTTTTTCATAAAGACAGTCCACCACGTCTCAAAAAAACTAGCCCAACGTCAAAAAACGACTAACACCACGTCCAAAAATATCTACCTCCATGCGTATGAATTTGAACTGATTTTTTTAATAAAAAACAGTCCACCACGTCAAAAACAACTAGCACCACGTCCGAAAATGTCTACATCCGTTCATGAGAATTTAAGCTATTTTTTCACAAAGACAACCCACCACTTCTCAGAACAACAAGCACCACGTCAAAAGCAACTAGCACCACTTCCAGAATACCCTACATCCATGTGTGTGAATTTAAACTTTTTTTTTTCACAAAGACATTCCATCAAATCTCAGAAAAACTTGCACCACTTCAAAAACAACTAGCACCACGTCTAGAAACGTCAACATCCATGCTTGTGAATTTAAACTGTTTTTTTATAAAGACAGTCCACCACCTCTCAGAAAACCATGTCCAAAAACAACTAGCACCACGTCCAAAAATGTCAACATCCATGCGTGTATATTTAAACTGATTTTTTTCAAAAAGACAGTCCACCACGTCTAAAAAGAACTAGCACCACGTGCAGAAACAACTAGCACCACGTCCAGAAATGTCTACATCCATGCGTGTGAATTTAAACAGATTTTTTCACAAAGACAGTCCACCACGTCTCAGAACAACTAGCAACACGTTAAGAACAACTAGAACCACGTCTAGAAATATCTACATCCATGCGTGTGAATTTAAACGGAATTTTTTCACAAAGACAGTCCACCACGTCTCAGAACAACTAGCACCATGTCAAAAATAACTAGCGCCATGTCCAGAAACGTCTACATCCATGCGTGTGAATTTAAACTGATTTTTTTCACAAAGACAGTCCACCATGTCTCAGAACAAATAGCACCACATCCAGAAACGTCTACATCCATGCGTGTGAATTTAATTTTTTTCTCATAAACAGTCCACCATGTCTCAGAACAACTTGCACCACGTTCAAAAACAACTAGCACCACGTCCAGAAATGTCTACATTCATGCGTGTGAATTTAAACAGATTTTTTCCACAAAGACAGCCCACCACGTCCCAAAACAACTAGCACCATATCAAAAATAACTAGCGCCATTTCCAGAAACGTATACATCCATGGGTGTGAATTTAAACTGATTTTTTTCACAAAAACTGTCCACCACGTCTCAAAACATCTAGCATTACGTCATAAACAACGAGCACCACGTCCAGAAACGTGTACTTCCAGGTGTGTGAATTTTAATAGATTTTTTCACAAAGACAGTCCACCACGTCTCAGAACAACTAGCACCACATCAAAAACAACTAGCACCGCGTCCAGAAACGTCTACATCCATGCATGTGAATTTAAACTTATTTTTTTCACAAAGACATTCCACCGCATCTTAGAAGAACTAGCTCCACGTCAAAAACAACTAGCTCCACGTCAAAAACAACTAGCACCACGTCATAAACAACGAGCACCACGTCAAGAAATGTCTACATCCATGTGTGTGAATTTCAACAGATTTTTTTCACAAAGACAGTCCACCACGTCTCAGAACAACTAGCACCACGTCAAAAACAACTAGCACCACGTGTAGAAACGTCTACATCCATGCGTGTGAATTTAAAATGAAATTTTTCACAAAGACTGTCCACCACATCACAGAACAACTAGCACCACGTCCAGAAATAACTAGCACCACGTGAGAACGTCTACATCCTTGCGTGTGAATTTAAACTTATTTTTTTCACAAAGACACTCCACCGCATCTTAGAAGACCTAGCTCCACGTCAAAAACAACTAGAACCACGTCCAGAAATGTCTACATCCATGTGTGTGAATTTAAACTTATTTTTTTCACAAACACAGTCTCCACCACGTCTCAGAACAACAAGCACCACATCAAGAAACGTCTACATCCATGCCTGTGAATTCAAACTAATTTTTTTCTCATAGACAGTCCACCACGTCTCTGAGCAACTTGCACCACGTTCAAAAACAACTAGCACCGCGTTCAAAAATGTCTACATTCATGCGTATGAATTTAAACAGATTTTTTCCACAAAGACAGTCCACCACGTCTCAAAACAACTAGCATCATGTCAAATATAACAAGCACCATGTCCAAAAATGTCTACATCTGTGCGTGTGAATTTAAACTAATTTTTTTCACACAGACTGTCCACCACGTCTCAAAACAACTAGCACCACGTCATAAACAACGAGCACCACGTCCAGAAATGTCTACATCCATGTGTGAGAATTTCAATTGATTTTTTTCACAAAGACAGTTCACCACGTTTCAGAACAACTAGCCCAACGTCAAAAAACAACTAACACCACGTCCAAAAATATCTACCTCCATGGGTAGGAATTTAAACTGATTTTTTTAACAAAGACAGTCCACCACGTCAAAAAACAACTAGCACCACGTCCAGAAACGTCTACATCCGTTCATGTGAATTTAAGCTATTTTTTCACACAGACAACCCATCACATCTCAGAACAACAAGCACCACGTCAAAAGCAACTAGCACCACTTCCAGAATACCCTACATCCATGTGTGTGAATTTAAACTTTTTTTTTTCACAAAGACATTCCACCGCATCTCAGAAGAACTAGCTCCGTGTCAAAAACAACTAGAACCACGTCCAGAAATGTCTACATCCATGTGTGTGAATTTAAACTGATTTTTTTCACAAAGACAGTCCACCACGTCTCAGAACAACTAGCACCACGTCCAGAAACATCTACATCCATGCGTGTGAATTTAAACTAATTTTTTTCTCATGGATAGTCCACCACGTCTTAAAACAACTTGCACCACGTCCAAAAACAACTAGCACCACGTCCAGAAATGTCTACATTCATGCGTGTGACTTTAAACAGATTTTTTCCACAATGACAGTCCACCACGTCTCAAAACAACTAGCCCCATGTCAAAAATAACTAGCAACATGTCCAGAAACGTCTACATCAATGCGTGTGAATTTAAACTGACTTTCTTCACAAAGACTGTCCACCACGTCTCAAAACAACTAGCACCACGTCATAAACAACGAGCACCACATCCAGAAACGTCTACATCCATGTGTGTGAATTTAAACAGATTTTTTTCACAAAGACAATCCACCACGTCTCAGAACAACTAGCACCACGTCAAAAACAACTAGCACCAAGTCCAGAAACGTCTACATCCATGCGTGTGAATTTAAATATATTTTTTTCCCAAAGACAGTCCACCACGTGTCAGAACAGCTAGCACCACGTCAAGAAACGTCAACATCCATGCATGTGAATTTAAACTTATTTTTTTCACAAAGACAGTCCACCACGTATCAGAACAACTAGCACCACGTCAAAAACAAATAGCAGCACGTCTTGAAACGTCTACATCCATGCGTATGAATTTAAACTGATTTTTTTCACAAAGACAGTCCACCACGTCTCAGAAGACCTAGCTCCACGTCAAAAACAACTAGAACCACGTCCAGAAATGTCTACATCCATGTGTGTGAATTGAAACTTATTTTTTTCACAAACATAGTCTCCACAACGTCTCAGAACAACTAGCACCACATCAAGAAACGTCTACATCCATGCGTGTAAATTCAAACTAATTTTTTTCTCATGGACAGTCCACCACGTCTCAGAACAACTTGCACCACGTTCAAAAACAACTAGCACCGCGTTCAAAAATGTCTACATTCATGCGTGTGAATTTAAACAGATTTTTTCCACAAAGACAGTCCATCACGTCTCAAAACAACTAGCATCATGTCAAATATAACAAGCACCATGTCCAAAAACGTCTACATCTGTGCGTGTGAATTTAAACTAATTTTTTTCACACAGACTGTCCACCACGTCTCAAAAGAACTAGCACCACGACATAAACAACGAGCACCACGTCCAGAAATGTCTACATCCATGTGTGAGAATTTCAATTGATTTTTTTCACAAAGACAGTTCACCACGTTTCAGAACAACTAGCCCAACGTCAAAAAACAACTAACACCATGTCCAAAAATATCTACCTCCATGGGTAGGAATTTAAACTGATTTTTTTAACAAAGACAGTCCACCACGTCAAAAAACAACTAGCACCACGTCCAGAAACGTCTACATCCGTTCATGTGAATTTAAGCTATTTTTTCACACAGACAAGCCATCACATCTCAGAACAACAAGCACCATGTCAAAAGCAACTAGCACCACTTCCAGAATACCCTACATCCATGTGTGTGAATTTAAACTTTTTTTTTTCACAAAGACATTACACCGCATCTCAGAAGAACTAGCTCCGTGTCAAAAACAACTAGAACCACGTCCAGAAATGTCTACATCCATGTGTGTAAATTTAAACTGATTTTTTTCACAAAGACAGTCCACCACGTCTCAGAACAACTAGCACCACGTCCAGAAACGTCTACATCCATGCGGGTGAATTTAAACTAATTTTTTTCTCATGGACAGTCCACCACGTCTTAAAACAACTTGCACCACGTCCAAAAACAACTAGCACCACGTCCAGAAATGTCTACATTCATGCGTGTGACTTTAAACAGATTTTTTCCACAATGACAGTCCACCACGTCTCAAAACAACTAGCCCCATGTCAAAAATAACGAGCAACATGTCCAGAAACGTCTACATCCATGCGTGTGAATTTAAACTGATTTTTTTCACAAAGACTGTCCACCACGTCTCAAAACAACTAGCACCACGTCATAAACGACGAGCACCACGTCCAGAAACGTCTACATCCATGTGCGTGAATTTAAACAGATTTTTTTCACAAAGACAATCCACCACGTCTAAGAACAACTAGCACCACGTCCAGAAACAACTAGCACCACGTGAGAACGTCTACATCCATGCGTGTGAATTTAAACTTATTTTTTTCACAAAGACATTCCACCGCATCTCAGAAGAACTAGTTCCACGTCAAAAATAACAAGAACCACGTCCAGCAATGTCTACATCCATGGGTGTGAATTTAAACTGATTTTTTTCACAAAGACAGTCCACAATGACTCAGAACAACAAGCACCACATCCATAAACGTCTACATCCATGCGTGTGAATTTAAATTAATTTTTTTCTCATAAACAGTCCACCACGTCTCAGAACAACTTGCACCACGTTCAAAAACAACTGGCACCACGTCCAGAAATGTCTACATTCATGCGTGTGAATTTAAACATATTTTTTCCACAAAGACAGTCCACCACGTCTCAAAACAACTAGCACCATCTCCAGAAACGTCTACATCCATGCGTGTGAATTTAAACTGATTTTTTTCACAAAGACTGTCCACCACGTCTCAAAACAACTAGCACCACGTGATAAACAACGAGCACCACGTCCAGAAACTTCTACATCCATGTGTGTGAATTTCAACAGATTTTTTCACAAAGACAGTCCACCACGTCTCTGAACAACTAGCACCACATCAAAAACAACTAGCACCACGTCCAGAAACGTCTACATCCATGCTTGTGAATTTAAACTTATTTGTTTCACAAAGACATTCCACCGCATCTCAGAAGAACTTGCTCCACGTCAAAAACAACTAGCTCCACGTCAAAAACAACTAGCACCACGTCCAGAAACGTCTACATCCATGTGTGTGAATTTTAACAGATTTTTCTCACAAAGACAATCCACCACATCTCAGAATAACTAGCACCACGTCAAAAATAACTAACACCACGTCCAGAAACGTCTACATCCATGCGTGTGAATTTAGATGGAATTTTTTCACAAAGACAGTCCACCACGTCACAGAACAACTAGCACTATGTCAAAACAACTAGCACAACGTCAAGAAACGTCAACATCCATGCGTGTGAATTTAAACTGATTTTTTTCACAAAGACAGTCCACCACGTCTCAAAACAACTAGAATCATGTCAAAAATAACTAGCACCATGTCCAGAAACGTCTACATCCACGCATGTGAATTTAAACTAATTTTTTTCGCACAGACTGTCCACCACGTCTCAAAACAACTAGCACCACGTCATAAACAACGAGCACCCCGTCCAGAAGCGTCTACATCCGTGTGTGAGAATTTCAATTTATTTTTTTCACAAAGACAGTCCACCACATCAAAAACAACTAGCACCACGTCCAGAAACGTCTACATCCATGCGTGTGAATTTAAACTTTTTTTTTTCACAAAGACATTCCACCGCATCTCAGAAGAACTAGCTCCATGTCAAAAACAACTAGAACCACGTCCAGAAATGTCTACAACCATGTGTGTGAATTTAAACTGCTTTTTTCACAAATACAGTCCACCTGGTCTCAGAACAACTAGCACCACATCCAGAAACGTCTACATCCATGCGAGTGAATTTAAACTAATTTTTTTCTCATGGACAGTCCACCACGTCTCAAAACAACTTGCACCACGTCAAAAAACAACTAGCACCACGTCCAGAAACGTCTACATCCATGTGCGTCAATTTCAACAGATTTTTTTCACAAAGACAATCCACCACGTCTCAGAACAACTAGCACCACGTCAAAAACAACTAGCACCACGTCCAGAAACGTCTACATCCATGCGTGTGAATTTAAACAGATTTTTTCCACGAGGACAGTCCACCACGTCTCAAAACAACTAGCACCATGTCAAAACAACTAGCACCAAGTCCAGAAACGTCTACTTCCATGCGTGTGAATTTAAACAGATTTTTTTCACAAAGACAGTCGACCGCGTCTCAGAACAACTAGCACCACGTCAAGAAACGTCAACATCCATGTGTGTGAATTTAAACTGATTTTTTTCACAAAGACAGTCCACCACATCTCAGAACAACTAGCACCACGTCAAAAACAAATAGAACGACGTCTTGAAACGTCTACATCCATGCGTGTGAATTTAAACTGATTTTTTCACAAAGACAGTCCACCACGTCTCAAAACAACTAGCCCAACATCAAAAAACAACTAACACCACGTCCAAAAATATCTACCTCCATGCGTATGAATTTAAACTGTTTTATTAACAAAGACAGTCCTCCACGTCAAAAACAACTAGCACCACTTCCGGAAACGTCTACATCCGTTCATGTGAATTTAAGATATTTTTTCACAAAGACAACCCACCACTTCTCAGAACAACAAGCACCACGTCAAAAGCAACTAGCAGCACTTCCAGAATACCCTACATCCATGTGTGTGAATTTAAACTGATTTTTTTCACAAAGACAGTCCATCAAATCTCAGAACAACTAGCACCAAGTAAAAAACAACTAGCTCCACTTCAAAAACAACTAGCACCACGTCCAGAAACGTCTACATCCATGCGTGTGAATTTAAACTAATTTTTTTCACAAAGACTGTCCACCACGTCTCAAAACAACTAGCACCACGTCATAAACAACGAGCACCACGTCCAGAAACGTCTACTCCCATGTGCGTGAATTTTAACAGATTTTTTTCACAAAGACAATCCACCAAGTCTCAGAACAACTCGCACCACGTCAAAAACAACTAGCACCACGTCCAGAAACGTCTACATCCATGTGCGTAAATTTTAACAGATTTTTTTCACAAAGACAATCCACCACGTCTCAGAACAACTCGCACCATGTCAAAAACAACTAGCACCACGTCCAGAAACGTCTACATCCATACGTGTGAATTTAAACAGAATTTTTTCACAAAGACAGTCAACCACGTCACAGAACAACTAGCACCATGTCAAAACAACTAGCACCAAGTCCAGAAACGTCTACATCCATGCGTGTGAATTTAAACAGCTTTTTTTTTCACAAATACAGTCCACCACGTCTCAGAACAACTAGCACCACGTCCAAAAATGTCTACATCCACGCGTGTGAATTTCAACAGAATTTTATCACAAAGACAGTCCACCACGTCACAGAACAACTAGCACCACGTCAAAACGACTAGCACCAAGTCCAGAAACGTCTACATCCATGCGTGTGAATTTAAACTGATTTTTTTCATAAAGACAGTCCACCACGTCTCATAACAACTAGTACCACGTCAAAAAAAGTCAACATCCATGCATGTGAATTTAAACGGATTTTTTTCACAAAGACAGTCCACCACGTCTCAAAACAACTAGCCCAACGTCAAAAAACAACTAACACCACGTCTAGAAACGTCTACATCCGTTCAAGTGAATTTAAGCTATTATTTCACAAAGACAACCCACCACTTCTCAGAACAACAAGCACCACGTCAAAAGCAACTAGCACCACTTCCAGAATACCCTACATCCATGTGTTTGAATTTAAACTGATTTTTTTCACAAAGACAGTCCATCAAATTTCAGAACAACTAGCACCACGTCAAAAACAACTAGCACCACGTCGACAAACGTCTACATCCATGCTTGTGAATTTAAACTGATTTTTTTCGCAAAGACAGTCCACCACGTATCAGAACACCATGTCCAAAAACAACTAGCACCACGTCCAGAAACGTCTACATCAATGCGTGTATATTTAAACTGATTTTTTTTACAAAGATAGTCCACCACATCTAAGAACAACAAGCACCACGTGCAGAAACAACTAGCACCACGTCCAAAACGTCTACATCCATGCGTGTGAATAGTAACTTATTTTTTTCACTAAGACATTCCACCGCATCTCTGAAGAACTAGCTCCACGTCTAAAACAACTAGAACCATGTCCAGAAATGTCTACATACATGTGTGTGAATTTAAACTTATTTTTTTCAAAAAGACAGTCCACCACGTCTCAGAACAACTAGCACCACGTCAAAAACAAACAGTACCACGTCTTGAAACGTCTATATCCATGCGTGTGAATTTAAACTGATTTTTTTCACAAAGACTGTCCACCACGTCTCAAAACAACTAGCACCACATCATAAACAACGAGCACCACGTCCAGAAACGTCTACATCCATGTGTGTGAATTTCAACAGATTTTTTTCACAAAGACAATCCACCACATCTCAGAACAACTAGCACCACATCATAAACAACGAGCACCACGTCCAGAAACGTCTACATCCATGCGAGTGAATTTAAACTGATTTTTTTCACAAAGACTGTCCACCACGTCTCAAAACAACTAGCACCACGTCATAAACAACGAGCACCACATCCAGAAATGACTACATCCATGTGTGTGAATTTCAACAGATTTTTTTCACAAAGACAGTCCACCACGTCTCATAACAACTTGCACCACATCAAAAACAACTAGCACCACGTCCAGAAACGTCTACATCCATGCATGTGAATTTAAACTTATTTTTTCCACAAAGACATTCCACCGCATCTCAGAAGAACTATCTCCACATCAAAAACAACTAGCACCACGTCCGGAAACGTCTACATCCATGCGTGTGAATTTAAACTAATTTTTTTTCACAAAGACTGTCCACCACGTCTCAAAACAACTAGCACCACGTCATAAACAACGAGCACCACGTCCAGAAACGTCTACATCCATGTGTGTGAGTTTGAACAGATTTTTTTACAAAGACAATCCACCACATCTCAGAACAACTAGCACCACGTCAAAAATAACTAGCACCACGTCCAGAAACGTCTACATCCATGCCTGTGAATTTAAATGGAATTTTTTCACAAAGACAGTCCACCACGTCACAGAACAACTAGCACCACGTCAAACCAACTACCACCAAGTCCAGAAACGTCTACATCCATGCGTGTGAATTTAAACAGATATTTTCACAAAGACAGTACACCACGTCTCAGAACAACTACGTCAAGAAACATCAACATCCATGCGTGTGAATTTAAACTGATTTTTTCACAAAGACAGTCCACCACGTCTCAGAACAACTAGCACCACGTCAAAAACAAATAGCACCACGTCTTGAAACGTCTACATCCATGCATGTGAATTTAAACTGATTTTTTTCACAAAGACAGTCCACCACGACTCAAAACAACTAGCCAACGTCAAAAAATAACTAACACCACGTCTAAAAATATCTATCCCTATGCGTATGAATTTAAACTGATTTTTTTAACAAAGAGAGTCCACCACGTCAAAAATAACTAGCACCACGTCCAGAAACGTCTACATCCGTTCATGTGAATTTTAGCTATTTTTCACAGAGACAACCCACCACTTCTCAGAACAACAAGCACCAAGTCAAAAGCAACTAGCACCACTTCCAGAATACCCTACATCTATGTGTATGAATTTAAACTGATTTTTTTCACAAAGACAGTCCATCAAATCTCACAACAACTAGCACAACGTCAAAAACAACTAGCACCACGTGTAGAAACGTCTACATCCATGCTTGTGAATTTAAACTGTTTTTTTTTACAAAGACAGTCCACTACGTCTCAGAACACCATGTCTAAAAACAACTAGCACCACGTTCAGAAACGTCTACATCCATGCGTGTATATTTAAACTGATTTTTTTCACAAAGACAGTCCACCACGTCTAAGAACAACTAGCACCACGTGCAGAAACAACTAGCACCATGTCCAGAACGTCTACATCCATGCGTGTGAATTTAAACTTATTTTTTTACAAAGACATTCCACCGCATCTCAGAAGAACTAGCTCCACGTCAAAAACAACTAGAACCACGTACAAAAATGTCTACATCCATGTGTGTGAATTTAAACTGATTTTTTTTCTCAAAGACAGTCCACCATGTCCAGAATCGTCTACATCCATGCGTGTGAATTTAAACTAATTTTTTTCTCATAGACAGTCCTCCACGTCTTAGAACAACTTGCACCACGTCCAAAAACAACTAGCACCACGTCCGGAAATATCTACATTCATGCGTGCGAATTTAAACAGATTTTTTCCACAAAGACAGTCCACCACGTCTCAAAACAACTAGCACCATGTTAAAAATAACTAGCACCATGTCCAGAAATGTCTACATCCATGCGTGTGAATTTAAACTGATTTTTTTCACAAAGACTGTTCACCACGTCTCAAAACAACTAGCACCACGTCATAAACAACGAGCACCACGTCAAGAAATGTCTACATCCATGTGCGTGAATTTCAACAGATTTTTTTCACAAAGACAGTCCACCACGTCTCAGAACAACTAACACCACGTCAAAAATAACTAGCACCACGTCCAGAAACGTCTGCATCCATGCGTGTGAATTTAAACTTATTTTTTTCACAAAGACATTCCACCGCATCTCAGAAGAACTAGCTCCACGTCAAAAACAACTAGAACCACGTCCAGAATTGTCTACATCCATGGGTGTGAATTTAAACTGATTTTTTTCACAAAGACAGTCCACCACATCTCAGAACAACTAACACCACATCCAGAAACATCTACATCCATGCGTGTGAATTTAAACTAATTTTTTTCTCATAGACAGTCCGCCACGTCTCAGAACAACTTGCACCACGTTCAAAATCAACTAGCACCACATCCAGAAATGTCTACATTCATGCATGCAAATTTAAACAGATTTTTCCCACAAAGACAGTCCACCACGTCTCAAAACAACTAGCAACACGTCCAGAAACGTCTACATCCATACGTGTAAATTTAAACTAATTTTTTTCACAAAGACTGTCCACCACGTTTCAAAACAACTAGCACCACGTCATAAACAACGAGCACCACGTTCGGAAACGTCTACATCCATGTGTGTGAATTTGAACAGATTTTTTTCACAAAGACAATCCACCACGTCTCAGAACAACTAGCACCACGTCAAAAACAACTAGCACCATGTCCAGAAACGTCTACATCTATGCGTGTGAATTTAAATGAAATTTTATCACAAAGACAGTCCAACACGTCACAGAACAACTAGCACCATGTCAAAACAACTAGCACCAAGTCCAGAAACGTGTACATCCATGCGTGTGAATTTAAACAGATTTTTTTCACAAAGACAGTCCACCACGTCTCAGAACCACTAGCACCACGTCAACAAACGTCAACATCCATGCGTGTGAATTTAAACTGATTTTTTTCACAAAGACAATCCATCACGTCTCAGAACAACTAGCACCACGTCAAAAACAAATAGCACCAAGTCTTGAAACGTCTACATCCATGCGTGTGAATTTATACTGATTTTTTTCCCAAAGACAGTCCACCACGTCTCAAAACAACTAGCCCAACGTCAAAAAACAACTAACACCATGTCCAAAAATATCTACCTCCATGCATGTGAATTTAAACTGATTTTTTTAACAAAGACTGTCCACCACGTCAAAAACAACTTGCACCACGTCCAGAAACGTCTACATTCGTTCATGTGAATTTAAGCTATTTTTTCACAAAGACAACCCACAACTTCTCAGAACAACAAGCACCACGTCAAAAGCAACTAGCACCACTTCCAGAATACCCTCCATCTATGTGTGTGAATTTAAACTGATTTTTTTCACAAAGACAGTCCATCAAATCTCAGAACAACTAGCACCACGTGTAGAAACGTCTACATCCACGCTTGTGAATTTATTCAGATTGTTTTCACAAAAACAGTCCACCACCTCAGAACACCATGTCCAAAAACAACTAGCACCACGTCCAGAAACGTCTACATCCATGCGTGTATATTTAAACTGATTTTTTTCACAAAGACAGTCCACTACATCTAAGAACAACTAGCACCACGTGCAGAAAAAACTAGCACCATGTCCAGAACGTCTACATCCATGCGTGTGAATTTAAACTTATTTTTTTCACAAAGACATTCCACCTCATCTCAGAAGAACTAGCTCCACGTCAAAAACAACTAGAACCACGTCCAGAAATGTCTACATCCATGTGTGTGAATTTAAACTGATTTTTTTCTCAAAGACAGTCCACCATGTCCAGAAACATCTACATCCATGTGTGTGAATTTAAACTAATTTTTTTCTCATAGACAGTCCACCACGTCTCAGAACAACTTGCACCACGTCCAAAAATAACTAGCACCACGTCCATAAATGTCTACATTCATGCGTGTGAATTTGAACAGATTTTTTCCACAAAGACAGTCCACCACTTCTCAAAACAACTAGCACCATGTCAAAAATAACTAGCACCATGTCCAGAAATGTCTACATCCATGCGTGTGAATTTAAACTGATTTTTTTCAAAAAGACTGTTCACCACGTCTCAAAACAATTAGCACCACGTCATAAACAACGAACACCACGTCAAGAAACGTCTACATCCATGTGTGTGAATTTCAATAGATTTTTTTCACAAAGACAGTCCACCACGTCTCAGAACTACTAGCACCACATCAAAAATAACTAGCACCACGTCCAGAAACGTCTACATCCATGCGTGTGAATTTAAACGGAATTTTTTCACAAATATATTCCACCACGTCACAGAACAACTAGCACCATGTCAAAACAACTAGCACCACATCTAGAAACATCTACATCCATGCGTGTGAATTTAAACAGATTTTTTTCACAAAAACAGTCCACCACGTCTTAGAACAACTAGCACCACGTCAAAAACAACTAGCACCACGTCTAGAAATATCTACATCCATGCGTGTTAATTTAAAAGGAATTTTTTCACAAAAACAGTCCACCACATCACAGAACAACTAGCACCACGTCAAAAAATAACTAGCACCACGTCCAGAAATGTCTACATCCATGCGTGTGAATTTAAACTATTTTTTTTACAAAGACAGTCCACCACGTCTCAAAACAGCTAGCACCACATCAAAAACAAATAGCACCATGTCCAAAAATGTCTACATCCATGCGTTTGAATTTAAACTGATTTTTTCACAAAAACAGTCCACCACGTCTCAGAACAACTAACACCATGTCAAAAATAACTAGCACCATGTCCAGAAATATCTATATCCATTCATGTGAATTTAAACTGATTTTTTTCACAACGACAGTCCACCACGTCTCAAAACAACTAGTACCACGTCCATAAACGTCTTCATCCATGCTTGTGAATTTAAACTAATTTTTCTCACAAAGACAGTCCCCCACATCTCAGAACAACTAGCACCATGTCCAGAAACATCTACATCCATGTTGAATATCGACTATGAAAGGCTCATCATTCACAATGCACCGCCTGGAAGGAGACAGAAGCGCAGATTCACAATGCAAATAGATCACCATGGAAGATGATGTCGAGGTGAATACACGAGGTGTGGAAGTATATCACATGGAGCCAGAAGGTGTCCCATCTCACATCCCAGAGCAGATCAAACAAGGCTTGGTAGACTATATGACGCTGATGACATTATTTGATGTATTTTTTGGTATATGAAATAGGTAGAATTTTGATTTTAAAGTTCGTATTGGTGTTTGGATGAGTTATTGATGGTTTGGTATATGAAATAGGTAGAATTGGGATTTTAAATTTTGTATTGGTGTTTGGATGAGTTATTGATGTTTTGGTATATGTAATAGGCAGAATTGTGATTTTGAAGTTCGTATTGGTGTTTGGATGAGTTATTGATGTTTTGGTATATGTAATAGGTAGAATTGTGATTTTGAAGTTCGTATTGGTGTTTGGATGAGTTATTGATGTTTTGGTATATGGAATAGGTAGAATTGTGATTTTGAAGTTCGTATTGGTGTTTGGATGATTTATTGATGTTTTGGTATATGGAATAGGTAGAATTGTGATTTTGAAGTTCGTATTGGTGTTTAGATGAGTTATTGATGTTTTGGTATATGGAATAGGTAGAATTGTGATTTTGAAGTTCGTATTGGTGCTTGGATGAGTTATTGATGTTTTGATATATGGAATAGGTTGAATTGTGATTTTGAAGTTTGTATTGGTGTTTGGATGAGTTATTGATGTTTTGGTATATGAATAGGTAGAATTGTGATTTTGAAGTTCGTATTGGTGTTTGGATGAGTTATTGATGTTTTGGTATATGAAATAGGTAGAATTGCGATTTTGAAGTTCGTTTTGGTTAAAAGTCTCGTAATAAAATTTTTTTTGTTATAATTAAATTCGGATATTCAAAATCCAAATTTAATTTAATTCAGATTTTCATTATCCGAATTGAATTAAATCGGATTTCACAAATCTGAATTAATTAAGTAATTTGGATTTGTGAAATCCGAATTAAATATGTATTTTCAAAGAATAAAAAAGAAAATCCGGTTTCGGATTTTGAAAATACGAAACTGGAATTATTTTCCGGCGTCAGCTCATTCGGATTTGCAAAATCCGAATTACCCTAATTCAGATTTTGCAAATCTGAATTCTACCCGGATTACTTATACCCCAACAATTTTTTTTCTTCTTCTTTCTTCTTTCTTCTCATTTCTTCTCCTTCCCAACTCCTAACTCCGGCCACTTTTATTCTCCCTCACCGGATTTTTCATTTTCGACCAACCAGACCTCCAATCAATAATATAATCCGATCAAAACATTCCCCTCATCTCAAGGAACATAACTATACATTCCAATTCATTTTTTGTTGGGTTTTCTACATTTCCCAAAAATCAAAACCCATCAAATTTTCGTAGATTTATGAAAATCTGGCTGGTATTTTTGTGAAACAACACCACCAAAACATTCCTCTTGTTGAACTCTGCAAAACGCACCAATCTTTTTTCAATTTTGACGCCGAACATCCAATCGTCGTTGGGGGCGTACCTATTTCCAAGAGAGTAGGTAGAAGAAATGCACCGCCACCTTCGAGAATGGATTTAGTAGTAAGATTTTTTTTATTTTTTCATTGTATGTTTTGATATTGAGATTTTATAATATTTATTATATTTCAACATTTTACATTTTTTGTTATTTATATATTTTTGGACGTGGTGCTAGTTATTTTTGACGTGATGCTAGTTGTTCTGAGACGTGGTGGACTGTCTTTGTGAAAAAAATCAGTTTAAATTCACACACATGGATAAAGACGTTTCTGGACGTGGTGCTAGTTGTTTTTGACGTGGTGCTATTGTTGGTGAATGTGCCCTAATGAGGGCTATTTATGTAAATATACTTTGAGGGTATTTAGGTAAATAAGACATTTGTCGCTTGATTGATTGTTTATCAAATGAGTTAATTTCATGATAGTAATATCCTTGTGCATATTTAAATTCATGAAATCGATCCGCCAAAAGAAACACTCCATGGACTAATTAGATCATGAGTGATTCTTTTGAGTAGTACTGGTACTAGGATCCTAAGACCAGAAAGCACTACATGGTCTTAGGTGAATTGTGGTGTGCTTTGACATACGCCTAACGGGGCCGTAACAGGTTGCCAAGTACGGGTATGATTGGGTACACTATGATTCATGCTACGATATGTAGGTGAAGTGATGGGACTACAAATCTCTCTTAAGTGAGAGATGATATCTTGGCCACTTGATAGTGAACTGAAAGTGCATGGCCATGCCCAAGGAATGATAGGATATCATTTGCTTGAAGGATTCAGTGTCACTAAGAGATCAAGTAAATGCTTAGCTATATAAGGATGATGGCTCCATGCCTTATGCTAAGCTGGATATCGATGTAGAGGATCGTACGCAGTTTGCTCGGAAAGGTTGTGTTGAATCACCATTCGACCCTCCATTCTGAATTGGGTAGTCATTATGTCTTGCTAGAGACCACTAATGACTTATGGATTAATCAATGAGATTGAGTTATTCATTGCCAATTTGGAATGGGCCTACAGGATCGCACATAAGAAAGTTCGATGATGCAGAGTAAGGATTCTTGCCTACAATAAGTATAATTGTTATACTTAAATAAATAAGATTTAATTAAATGGTTTAATTAAATATTATTGAAAAGTTCTGTGGTATTAATTAATAGTCAATTAATTACCTGGGAACAATTGGGATGGGCTGATAAATCAAGGGACTTAATTGCAATTGAAGTTCTTGACCCATCAGCCTGATCCATGGGTCATGGGTTGATCCATGGGCTTGGTGTATAACCCAAATCATTAAAGTGTTATTTAATGCTGATTTGGAATCAGTAAATATTATTTAAATACTGATTTGGAATCAGTAAAATAATATTTGGTAATAATACTGATTTGGAATATGACCAAAATCAGTTAAGGTATAATTGGATAATTACAATACTGATTTTGAAAATTAATTCTCTACAAATATCCTAGGGATATAATTGTAGGGGAGAGGATTTTTGATGATTCTCATAAAACCAAAATACACAGAATTTCTCAAATTCTTGGAGTAGGCAAGATTGGCTAGCACCAACCTGCGAGGCTTTCGTGCGTAAGAGTAGAGAATCCTTCGAGGAAGGATTTTGGAGACAAAAACGCCATCTTCTCAGAGGAGCCAGGCGACGTGCACAACCGATTACGCTTCAAGGGTAAGACCCGATCCTTATAGTTTAGGATTCCGCTGTTTAATTGGATTAAACACCTAGACTATTCTCAACAGTGGTATCAGAGCTAGGCTGCGAATTTTAGTGTTTAAAATTAAATTGATTTTGATTAAATGAGAAAAGTTTAATTTTAATTAAAATTAATTTTAAAACGGTTTTGGAAATCGATGTCGGGAAAACCAAATTTTGCAATTCTTGGAAAGCCACCGGAAAACCGAATAGAATGAAGTGTGGGATTTCATTTTTTTTGGTGTAATGGGTTTCGTTTTTTTTTCTGGGGCTCTCCTTCGAATGGGTTCTGCCCGCGTTTTGGTTTTTTTGTCGCCGGATAAATGATGTCACCGGAATGGTTTTAACTTCAAGATTCTGGGTGTTGGAAACCCTCATTGGAAAACCGAATTGGCTATAGCAGAAAAAAAAAAAAAAAAAAAAAAAAAAAAAAAAAAAAAACCTTACCCTTTGATTTAAACGGAAATTTGGGCTTCGAAATCGTTATTTCCGTTTGGCCGGAAGAATGTTTTGAACAGAATTTTTTTTTTTTTGGGTTTTCAAAATTGATTTGCTGGGTTCAATGTTTTTTGGTTTCGAAAATCTGGGCTGCTGTGGTTTTTGTCTTGATTTCGCCGGAAATAGGGTTTCAAAACATGATTTTTCTAAGCGGAATAGTGGGTTTTCGGATCTCGTTTCTGGGCTTGAAAATTTTTCCCCCACCCGGAAATTGCTTGGATTTTGGGTTGTTTTGATCGAAATAATGAAAGACGGAATGGTTCCGTTTTGTTTTGAGCTTTAAAATCTTGGGTTTTGGTCGATGCTCACCGAAAAATGGATGAACGAATTGGGTTCTGTTTATTTATTTTGGTTTGGTTTAAATTGTTTGCTGGGCTGAATTGGGGTTCATTACATTGCCGGAAATTGAGTTTTGTGGTTTTGTGTCTTCTCCGGGAAAACGGGGTCACCGGAAAGGTCCCGGTTGACCTAGGTCGATCGCGTCGTCTTCATTGGATGACAGTCGTGGACGCGGACTGAGCGAAGGCGAATGTCGCCACTGCGTTAACCGCCAATGGGGTCGCCGGTTTCGAGCCTCACCATTCGGAACGCGGCCGGACCTCACCCGGATCTCGCTTCAATCGGCGGCCAGAAGTATTATGGCCACCAAAAAAAGATCGGCGCTTGCGGATTCGCAGCATCGGAAGAGAAAGAATGGCGCTGGGCGCCGGAAATGAAGACCGGAAAAAGAACCCGGCGAAGAGAGGGTTTTGAGGTTGAAGATGAAGCTGGCGGCGGGGTGGCTGAAGCCCTAGGGGCTGATTTACTAAAATACCCCCACCGCCTCCATCAAACCCTAAAATGGAAAGGGAAGAGGTAGATGCCCTAATAGGCTTTAATTACTAAACTGCCCCTCTGCACCATTAACCCTAAACAGCCTTAAATTTTAAAATAGTTTTAAAATTGCAGAATGGCCCCTGGACTTTGAGTCTTCCTCAAAACCCTAGCCCAGAATTTTATTTAAATTACATAATTGCCCCAAAAGTTTCAGAAAATTAAAATTTTAAAATTTTCTGAATTTTATTTAATAAGATTTTAATTAAATAGTCTTATTAGATAAAGATAGGATTAATTTAGAAATTTATCCTATAAATTTTAATTTATCTTAATTAGATAATTAGATAAATTTCAAAATTATTATTTTAATTAGATTAAAATAATTAGAAAAGATAAATAAATAAATAATTAATTAATTAGATTAATTAATTAGTTTAAATTTTGAATTGTTATTTATTTATTTTATTTTATTTTAATTTTGATGCTTATTTAAATTGTTTAAATTTTATTTGAAGCATCATAATTATGCAAGCATGTTTATGCATCATTTTGGATAAATGTAAAATGAACAGAAGGATTGATTAAAATTGATCATGACACGATCAATTTTAATCAAGTAATAGTTACACAATCCTTAAAATTAATCGGCTTGTATGAGCATATGCATTTTATGTGTTTCAAAGCATGAATTGGGCTTTTAATTTTAACATTTTAAAAGTTGGGGCCTGCGAGCCAATTTTGAATTTGGGTCTGCGTGCCTATAAAAATCATCATGTAATAGTTAGGCCCAAAAGGAGGTTCCAAGAGGAGTCCATGGTGGAGCCCAGGAGCGGAGGCCCAAACATGAAGATTTTAAAAGGCCCTGTAATAGATTAGAGCCCAGTTCATCGCTTTAATTTCATTCTTTTATTTATGCAAATGAATGATAAACGAAAATGCATGTTAAGCCGATCAAACTTAAATCCCAAAAACCCAAGATTTTGCTTCCATACTTGAGGGCCCGTTTGAGTGTCGAACGTCTGATGGACTTGGAGAGCCCAAGGGCCTCAGATTTTCTTCATGCGGTGGGTTGTTACAAAATAGTGCCCAACTTTATCACTACCATTAATGAGTGGAAAAACTGTTTGGGTATTAAATGCTCAATTTTATCACTACCACTTGTTATGGAAAAACTGTGTGGGTGTCTATTGATGTGATGCCTTGAGGGATGGTTTAACTTGGGAAAATTAATCCTAGCTTGACCCGATAAGTTGACTAGGGATTAATTTTGCAAAGATAGGATGGTGTCAAATATTTGGAATGTTCATCCTATCACCGAAAAGTTGCATGGTATGCAATTGGAAAGCGTTAAATTACATGGAATGTGATTTGAACGTTGCCTACCAGAAGAGCCCGATCCCTACGATACTTGCCAAAGAAAGACTGGGGTTGACTCTTTGTGGATTTTCGGCCCACAATCTAGCACCAACACAAAATTGTTTGGGATTTTAATTTTGGCAATTGTGGAAAACAAATTTTCAAAATTCATTCTAATATTTTGCAATTATCTTTTGTAGAAATGGCATCTTTTAGCACAAATGTTATCTTAAACTTTACTCTAAGAAGTATATTGGATAAAGATAAATTGGTTGGACCAAACTTCTTAGATTGGGAAAGAAACTTGAGAATAGTTCTCAAACAAGAAAGGAAGCTACATGTCTTAGAGACCGCTTTACCTGAACCACCACAAAATGCTTTGGCAACTGTTCAACGAGCCTGGGATAAGCTGAAAAGCGACTCCGATGATGTGACGTGCTTGATGCTCGCGTCTATGACAGGCGAGCTTCAAAAGCAGTTCATGAATTTGGAAGCGTTTCGAATTTATGAGTCACTAACGGAAATGTTTCGTGAACAAGCTTCAGGTATCTTTGTTATAGAAATAAATCTTTTTATGTCCACCTCATGGGTATTAGATACTGGTTGTGGGGATCACATTTGTACTAATGTGCAGGGACTCAGAAATAGAAGGATAACAGAGAAAGGTGAAGTAGATCTCCGAGTGGGCAACGGGGCAAGAGTTGCTGCTGTTGAAGTTGGAGATTACACTCTGTCTTTACCTTCTGGTTTAAATATCGAACTTGAAAATTGTTATTATGTACCTGCTTTGAGCAGAAATATTATTTCAGTTTCGAGTTTAGATAATAAAGGTTTTCGATTTATTATAGAGAATAATTCGTTATCTTTATATCGAAATGATATTTTATACGGAGTTACAAATATGTGTAACGGTCTGTATGTCTTGGATTTGACCCAAGAAAAACCAGTCTATAACATAGAAAAGAAAGCTAAATCATCTAAAAATGATTTAAGTCCAACATACCTTTGGCATTGTCGATTAGGCCATGCAAATGAAAAGCGAGTTCAAAAGCTTCACAAGGATGGAGTGCTTGGTTCATTTGATTTTGAATCATATGAAACCTGCGAACCCTGCTTGCAAGGCAAAATGACAAAGAGTCCTTTCAACAAGAAAGGTGAAAGAACAAGTGAGCTATTGGCCCTAACACATACGGATGTATGTGGACCAATGAGCACACAAGCCAGAGGTGGTTTTGAATACTTCGTCACTTTTACTGATGACTATAGTAGATATGGTTATGTCTACTTAATGAGGTACAAAAGTGAAACCTTTGAAAGGTTCAAAGAGTTTAAAAACGAAGTAGAGAATCAGTTGGACAGAAGGATTAAGGCTATTCGCTCCGATCGGGGAGGTGAATACCTTAGTGATGAGTTCGATGCCTATCTAAAACAGTGTGGAATTGTTTCACAGCTGACTCCACCTGGAACACCTCAATGGAATAGTGTATCCGAAAGGAGAAATCGGACCTTATTAGATATGGTTCGATCAATGATGGGCCTAGCGACTCTCCCTACATCCTTTTGGGGTTATGCTCTCCTTTCTGCTGCCTACATATTGAATTGTATTCCATCTAAGGCAGTAGATAAGACTCCATATGAGATATGGATGGGTCGGAAGCCCTATATGTCCTATCTACGACTTTGGGGTTGTCAAGCTCATGTAAAGCGTTTACAAAGTAATAAGTTTGAACCCAAAAACTGACAAATGCCTATTTGTGGGATATCCTAAGGAAACCAAAGGATATCAATTCTACAACCCAACAGAGAAAAAAGTGTTCGTTGCTCGAGGAGCTACTTTCTTAAAAAAGAATTTCTGTACAAGAAAGACAGTGGGAGTAGAATAGAACTCGGAGAAGTTCAAGAACCATAAGAGAATGTAGAACGATCTACAGAAACTCAGATGAAAGTTGACATGGAAACTCATGAAGATAAGCAACCTGAGTCAACAACACAAGAACCTAGAAGATCTGGTAGATCTCGTCACCAACCCAAGAGATACGGATTTCTCGTGAATGACGATCAAGATTTGATCTTGGTGGACTCTAATGAGCCTGCGAACTACAAACAGGTTTTAGAAAGTCCGGATTCCGATAAATGGCTAGAAGCTCTGGAATCTGAAATGCAATCCATGAGGGACAATAAAGTGTGGACTTTGATTGACCCTCATGTTCACGCAAAGGTTGTCGATTGCAAGTGGATTTTCAAGTTAAAACCTGGCGGGATCTTCAAGGCACGACTAGTGGCTAAAGGTTTCAGACAGACTCATGGTATTGACTATGATGAAACCTTCTCCCCTGTCGTAATACTCAAGTCCATTAGGACAATGCTTGCCATAGCAGCATATTTTGACTATGAGGTATGCAGATGGATGTTAAGACGGCTTTCTTGAATGGAAACCTACTCGAGGATGTTTATATGAAACAACCCGAGGGATACATCGATCAAAAGCATCCTAATCGAGTATGTAAGCTTCAGAGGTCCATCTATGGACTAAAGTAAGCATCTCGAAGTTGGAATCTTCGTTTTGATGAGGAAGTAAAAGGTTACGGATTCATCAAGAACGAAGATGAGCCTTGTGTTTACAAGAAAGTTAGTGGAAGCAATATTGTTTTCCTTGTCCTATATGTGGACGACATCCTGCTCATAGGAAATGACATTCCTTTGATGAAAGACATCAAACAATGGTTGGGGAGTGTATTTTCTATGAAAGACTTAAGAGAAGCTGAGACGATACTAGGTATCAATATCTATAGAGATAGGTCTAAAAGGCTTCTGGGACTAAGTCAAGAAGGGTACATAGACAAGATATTGAAAAGATTCAATATGTCTAACTCCAAAAATGGTAAGGTACCATTTAGACATGGCATTCTCTTGAAGAATAACCAAGGTCCTTCAACAAGAGAGGAAAGGGATACAATGAGTAGAGTCCCATATGCTTAGGCAATAGGATCTATCATGTATGCCATATTGTGTACCCGTCCAGATGTTGCACATGCACTTAGCATGACTAGCAGATACCAACAAGATCCAGGGATGGATCATTGGACTGCAGTCAAAGCAATCCTGAAGTACTTACGAAGAACTAAAGGATTAATGCTAGTGCATGGAGGACAAGAACAGCTCATTGTACAAGGTTACGCTGATGCTGCTTAGTCTGAATGGCGGTGCAATAAGTTGGAAAAGCTCAAAGCAAGATACAACAGCTGATTCTACAACGGAGTCTGAGTACATTGCTGCATCAGATGCTGCAAAGGAAGCTGTTTGGCTGAGAAAGTTCGTGTTAGACATCGGAGTGATACCGAGTATCCAATATCCGATAGAACTTTTCTATGACAATAACGGGGCCATCGCACAAGCTAAGGAGCCTCGGTCACACCAGAAAACCAAACACATACTCAGAAGGTTTCACCTCATCCGAGAGATCATTGATCGAGGAGATGTGAAAGTATGCAAAATAGGGTCAGACGACAATATAGCAGATCCTCTCACAAAAGCTCTACCACAGTCAAAGTTTGATAGACATGTAATAGAGCTTGGTCTTAAACAGTTTAGGACATAGCCCTTCATCGGGCAAGTGGGAGATTGTTGGTGAATGTGCCCTAATGAGGGCTATTTATGTAAATATACTTTGAGGGTATTTATGCAAATAAGATATTTGTCGCTTGATTGATTGTTTATCAAATGAGTTAATTTCATGATAGTAATATCCTTGTGCATATTTAAATTCATGAAATCGATCCGCCAAAAGAAACACTCCATGGACTAATTAGATCATGAGTGATTCTTTTGAGTAGTACTAGTACTAGGATCCTAAGACCAGAAATCACTACATGGTCTTAGGTGAATTGTGGTGTGCTTTGACATACGCCTAACAGGTTGCCAAGTACGGGTATGATTGGGTACACTATGATTCATGCTAAGATATGTAGGTGAAGTGATGGGACTACAAATCTCTCTTAAGTGAGAGATGATATCTATAACTTCCACAAATGAAGTTTTAAAGGATTAATGAACACATTAATCTCATTTAAATCTGCATAATTTCAAAAGCCATATACATGCTCGGTTTAATCCATTTAACCAAGCCAGAAGCATTCTAAAGGTTTTTGGATTATTCATGGCTTTAATCATGATGACATTAATCCAAAACCATTCTTATCAATTGGCATTTCAAACGTGAAATGTTTTCCATAATTAATCAGCCATTAATTTTGAATTGAGAAAATACGAACCCAGAAAGACACAAAACGCGGGGTGATCAGGCCCGACGCTTTTGCCTACGAAAGGTCCGGCATTTGTGTCCGCAGACTTCCCATTTCTCATTCACTCACTTTCATCTTTTTTATTATTAATTTCCAACACCTAAAACACACAATTTCAATAAATGTGCATAATCAAAACCCAATTTTTGTTATTAAAACTCTAGCATAACATGCAATTTAATTTCCCTTCATCAATTTTTCCTCACTTAAAATCTTGCTATTTGTATCACAAATTTGCTATTTGTATCCCAAAAAAAATAAAAATAATTATAAAATGATCAAAAGGCCCTTATGAACAAAATTCTTGAAAAATTGACAAAGTTTTTGTAAAAAAATGACATAAAAATGCGTTTGCATCCTAATCAAAAACGCATAGAAAAACGTTTTTGACGTTTTAAATTTAGCTAGGATGACGTTTCAAATAATACAAAATGCTAAATCTGTGCGATTCTGTTAATAAAAACGTAATACTTTAACGATTAATCCCTCGTGAAAACGTTAAAATTGGATGTTTCCACCATGGTTCGCTCGTTAAAATGATACGTTTGTATTGCTAGTGTATCGTTAAAATGTTGCGTTTCAACCATGGTTCGCTCATAAAAATGGTGTGTTTTTAACATGTACACACGTTGAAAAACGTTTACATACATTCAGTGAATTGGAGAAAAAAAGGTGAAGTCAAATATAGCACTTGACTACAAAACAACTTTCCAAAAAACAAATCAAAACAAATTCTTAACTAAAAAAACATTCGGGCTATCATTTTTTTGACGTCGAAAGAAGATTTAGCACGAGAATCATCACGATATGGTAAGTTTTCGAATCGTAAAGTAGTTTGTTTTTCTTGGAAAAATGTAGTACGAAACACGCCAAAATGACGATTAAAAAGCCTGTAAACGCTGCACTTTAGCTATTTTGCCATGGTTCAATCGCTTTTTTGCTGCGTTAAAAACAGTTATTATATAAAAAGTGTTGCATTTTTTACTTCTGTTATGTAAAAAGTGATGCGTTTTTTATATGTATTATATGAACAGTGCTACTTTTTTATGTACTGAAATCATAAATCTTCAGCATTTTTTGGTATAAAAACTAAATCTTGCTATGTTTATTGTGTAAGGAATCGTGGAAATTATGCGTTTTATTTATAAATTATGTAAAATATATTGCATTTTTTATTGTAAGAATCGTAAATGTGCCGTGTTTTTTGTAGAAATAATTGTAAGAATTCCCTTTTTTGTATGATAATGGTTAAAATGTTTCGTTTATACTGTTGTGTATGTAATTTTGACTGTATTTTTATATAATTGAATATTAAAAGTGTTTAGTTTTAATTTATGTGTGCATTTACATACAGGATGACGATGATGAGTACGAGGATGAGGAGGTTTATGAGGATGAAGAGGATGATGAAGAGGCGGATGAAGATGACAATGAGGCAGATCATGCTCAAGGAGAGGCGGTGAAACTTGAACCTGGCGCAGATTTGAGTGATTATTTTCAGATTGACAGGGAGTTTTGCACTATTAGTAAGACTTTGAAACATTGCCAGAAAATAGATAAGAGGCTTAAGTTCCTCATTACAAAGAGAGGGGGTAATCAAGGATTTGCCACGTACTACTTTTCGTGCAAGCGATGGAGAGATCCTGCTAAAGCCCCTCTCCCAACCAGACGGAAGAATACAAGAAGGAGCGGCACTAATTGCCCCTTCAGGTTGACCTGTAAGAGAATTGACCTGAGACGTCACATGGTTTATACAAATCCAGAAGCAGCGTCAACTCACAATCATACTGGTATTACATTATTTGCGCATAATAGTAATTAAGTTTATTGATGTTTAGTATTTATGAATTATTAATATAATTAAATGGGATTTACAGGTATAATGCATCCATATGGGCACAGACAGTTGAGCCATTTTACTAAAGAGTCAAAGGCTATTGCTGATTTTATGCTTGGGGCGAATGTGAAGCCAAAGTGTGTTTGAGAAGCTGTTAATAAACAGTTTCCCGATTCCCAAGTACCAATCAAATCAGTGTACAATGAAAGGAGAGATGAAGACAGCTGGGTGGGCAGGTAGAAATATTGGGCAGCAATTTATGCATTTGGCTGACTAGAAGCAGTATTATGTAAAGATTCTGAAGGATGCGAACACTGATGAGATCACACATGTCTTCTTTGCACATCCAACCTCAATTCAGATGTTCCACAGATGGTATTGGGTGATGGGGATTGATTCTACCTACAAGACCAACAAGTACCAAATGTCTATCGTCGAGATGGTAGCTATGACTCCTACAAATAAGAATTTCAATATTGCATTTGCTATTGTTAGAAATGAGACAAAGGATACATACGATTGGGTGATGAGGAACTTGAGATTTTTGCTGTCGGCTAGTTTGGTACCTAGTGTTATTGTGAAAGATAGGGAGTTGGGTTTGTTACAGCCAATTAAGGATCATTTTCCCGCTTCACATCACTTGTTATATTTGTGGCATATTGGCCGTGATGTCAATGCGTGGTTGGAAAAAAATGTTGGGAGAAGAAACAAAAACTTAGCATGTGATATCCATGAAAACTGGTGGAAGAAAATTATTAAGGCTCCAACTGTAGAGGAGTTTAACCGTTTATTGCAGAATTTCAAGGTTAAGTACTCTCTAATTGAGCCTTTGGTTGTTGCTTATTGTGAGACTACATGGCTCATTCACAAGGAGAAATTTGTTCGTGCTCGGACAAATCAATTTCTCCACTTTGGTAATACTTCCACTAACAGAGTAGAGGCTTCGCATGCTGCTATGAAAGATTGGCTGAATTCTTTCACCAATTCTCTTGACACTTTGTTCACAAAGATCGACTCCCATCTCAGCCACTTGTACCCTCACATCGGGTTAGTTTAATTATTTAATTGTTTAAGTTTTTATTTCATTATTAGTTCATATCATTAAATTTTATTATAATACTAGTTATTATGAATGTTTTATTTCATTTCATTTTACTTCACAATATAACAGAGGCTAGCTTGAGGCTTCCATTTCCACGGCTCAAACAAGTATGCAGGGATTTCCATACTGTTATTTGAACAAGTATGTATCCCACCATTGTTTGAAGTTGGTGAGGAAAGAAGTTCGAAGAAAGAATAAGTTGGTCGGCGCAGTAATCAAGCAATGTGGCTGTGTGCCCAAGGTGACACGTGGGATTCCCTGTGCTTGTGACATATTCAAGGCCCAGTCATTGTCTGAGTATCCCCTACTCCCACACGTACATGAGTTTTGAAAGAGGTTGACCATTGTGCCATCACTGGGGGATTCGAATTACATTGTTGAGGACATCAGGTACATTGTAAATATATGAACTTTAATAATAGTCATTTGATATCACATTTGATAATTTTTTAAAGTATGTTACATTTAATATATTTATTTGTTAAGGTATTTCAAAGAGGTTGTCGTCCCTACAGTCTCTACCAGTCCGTCTTTTTTGGCTCGTCTATTGAATAGGGCGTATATAGAGGAGATGTACCCTGACATGGCCAGTGTTGGAGAGCCAGATGTGCCGGGTCCCCAAAAGGGGCGCCCACTAAGTAAATTACATCATTCTGTAATGCGCAAGTGGAGCTCACGAGAGAGAGCGACACGTGGCCGACGTGGCAGGTGTCGTTCAGGTTCATCCGGCCGATCTACTGGTCTCTCACACCGCATTCATAGAGGCTCCGATGGTCATTCTCCATTACGTACAGGTAAATAAGCATTTTTGTTATGTTTAATTACAATTTTGTAGTTGCATTTTTTATAAAATATTTTTTGGTCGTGTATATACATTATGCAGTTAAGTTTATTCCATGAAATAAAATTACATGACAGGTTTTGGTGGAGACATTCATTGTGTGCCAGCATTTTTTCAGTCTTACTGTACAGGCTGGTCAGATGTCATTGGGGATGACCGTTGTGGTTTTCAAGTCATTTCTAATTATCTATTTGGCCACGAGAAATATTGGAGATTAGCTCACATATCACTGAGTGGAGAGATTACGAGCCATCTGGACAGGTATCGGGGTGTATTCCAATCTTTGGAGTTGAGGCCCCCTGATGGTGATCACGTGGTTATGGTACTTAGGCGAGTAAGTTTTGAAGGCACAGACTGTGGTGAGCAGCATTGGATGGCTACACCTACGGATTTGTTCCCGCTCGCCACTTATCCAAATGCACTGGTAATACATTTGTGCAGAACTCGTCCAAATGGAAATTATTCTGTATTACCTTTGTATTCCTCTAGTGCCGACACCCAACCTGAAAAGGTTATGGCGCTTGCCCATGTAAATGGGAACCATTACGTACGTGTAGATGTGGTCGATGAGTGCCCTATCCCACCGTTGAGCTTTGTTTGGCAACATCAGCGTCATGCTGAAAGTGTGGGAGATTGGCCAAGAAATTTGGAAACTAGATTTAATGCTTGGACTGCACTACGTGATGGCTAGGATCTATATTGTTATGTGAAATATGTTGTATTATTCATATCATTGCAGTAAAATTTGTAACTTCAAATTTTTTTTTTTTAAGTTAGTTGTTGTTCTTCAACAAAATATAATAACCTGATGTATTTTATATGTTGGTCATATCGTTGTTTTCTTTGTACGAGGTGCTAGTTGCTATAGACGTGGTTAGATATCTTTTTGGGACGTGAAATGTTCAAATATAGAAAAAATATATGGGTGAAGTATACAAAAAAATTATATGGGTGAAGTATACAATAATTATATGGATCAAATATACAATAAATTATATGGTTCAATTATACAATAAATTATATGTTTCAAGTATACACTAAATTATAAAATCAACGTATAAACAAATAATAAATAATACACATCATATGGATCGGTCAAACTCATCCTCTAAGTCTGTAGTTCCAGGTGCGAACTCCGCGTACAAATCTGGTGCTCGCTCCTGCACTGCATCTAAAAGTGCATGATGATGCTGTCCAAACCGACCCATCCACTACAAATATATAAACAATATATTAGAGGCAAATAAATTGAATTGAATTTAATAAAAAATAATTTAAAATGTAAAATAAATACTTACAAACTCTGAGGCGGCACGACGGGGTCGACGTGGCTCTATAACAGCCTGAGGATCGATAGGAAGGATGCGCGGACGTGAACACTCTCTAAACCACTGTAAATACCCGTCCACGCACGCACTGTGAGGAACAGCCCCACCGGTCGGCTGCCTCCCTATGAGGGAAATCCCTGTGGATGTCGTTCCAAACTCCTCTCAAGATGACTCGGCATACTCCACGGCGTGTTTGACCACTCCTGCCGGGACGGATGAAGCGAGCGGGCATCCACTGAACATATCCAAGCTGGCACACGCATCGATCGGGCATGTACGGCTCAATATGATCCCTGTACGTAATAAGTCCTTGGTACAGGGTCCTCGGCGTCCTCGCTATGGCGTCTCGACCGTATGGCATCCAGGTAACCTTTGAAAATTATTTGAAATTACTTAAATAATAAACTATATAAAACTTTTATTAAACCAAAATATAATTTTTATATTTACTAAATATTTACTAACCATGTATGCGGTCATCTCGTCCAGCGCAAGGCGTTTGGAGCTCAGGAGCTGCTCTGTACCACGTTGGCTGTCGATGGCCCACCTCGCTGCACGTGCTTGTGTACCCTGCAATGGGAGGGGCATCGGATGGGGTCTGAAATCTGGAAAGTGCTCGTAAATCCATTACTGCAACAGAGTCATGCATCCAGCGAAGCTTTGTGCCCCGTGGTGACTCGCGCACCCTAGATGGTGGTACAGGAATGCAAGTGTCGATGTGCCCCATGCCTCCTGTCCAACCTGATCCATCCCCTTCCTCACCTGTACTACAGGGACTGGCATAAACTTATTGGAACTCTTGTCTGTAAACAGACAAGTCCCAATAAGACTCCATACAAGAGCGGCCACATCTGAATCGTCCCCGGCACGCTGCATACACCTCTCGATCACCCTCTGCGTCGAAAAGCCACCATTCTTGTACAAATCACCGTCTAGTCGCCCCTAGACCATGATAGTATGGTGGAAGATGGTGTAACCTCAGTAATCAATCGACCATCTATTAGAATCCTCAAAATCTCCCACACATCGTGTAGGAGGATGGTCATCTCTCCAAATTGGAGGTGGAACAAATTCGTATCCGGCTGCCACCTCTCCAAAAACGCATTGATGAGAGGCTCATCAATGCTCCGGTGCATAATGCGGGGAAGGTGTCCAAGTCCCGTCCCGCTCAAAATCTGTGCACCCTCTACCGTCATGGATGCAATCCACCTCTCGAACATATCATACATACTATCTCTATTGTGGCATCTAAGGTGGTATCTGGTAGGCACCCCCGCCTGTCAATACCTAGATACCACATGCCCTAAAAAACTAGGGATCAAACTATCATCTATAGGGCCCCCCTCAACGGGCCCTGTAACTAACCAACTCCGATCCTGCTTCACGCGCTTCCTAGGGTGAACTAAATTGACAAAATATAAAACTCATATAAATAAATATATTAATTAACTAACCAACTTAAAATAAACAAGTAAATAACAAATTAATTCAATTTAAAATTAAATCAATTAATTCAATGTAGTTGTCCTGGATGTGGTGATAAGTGGTTGTGGCCATCTTGATTGTTGATTCGTATGCGTGGTGTTATGTTTTTTTGAACTACGTTCAAGTTGTTTTTTTTGGACTTGGTGCTAGGTGTTTTTGGACGTGGTGCTAGTTAATGCAATTAATAATCTAAATCAATTAAAATTAATAACTACAAAAACAAATTAATGTAATTAACAAATAAGTAAAATAAGCAAATACATAAGCAATTAAAATAAATAATGAACTATATAAAAAATACACAATTAAATCAATTAATTTAATGTAGTTGTCCTCGATGTGGTGATAAGTGTTTGTGGACGTGTTGATTGTTGATTCTGTGCGTGGTGCTAGGTGTTTTTGAACGGTGTTCAAATTGTTTTTTTTTTTTTTTTTTTTTGGACGTGGTGCTAGGTGTTTTTGGATATGGTGCTAGTTAATGAAATTAATAATCAATATCAATTAAAATAAATAACTACAAAAACAAATTAATGTAATTAAAATAAGCAAATACATAAGCAATTAAAATAAATAATGAACTATATAAAAAACACACAATTAAATCAATCAATAAACTAATATTATAAACAATTAAATTAAAACAAATAATTATTATAAATAATTATGAAAATAAATTCAAACATGTACCTGAAGCAAGATCGACATCCTCGAACTGTCCGTCGCCCGAATTCCTATACCGGACGGTCCGCTCAGTGTGTGGGTGAGAAGGGTCACCTCCGTAGGTATCCCCCTCACCCTGCTCATCGAGTGGGCGTCCACTCCCACTGGCCTCCTCCTGCTGCGGCTGCTCCTCCTCCTCCTCTTAAAGCCCAATAGACTCGTCTTCACTATCATCAGTGTCATCGGAATCAGTAGTATCATAATACTCATCCCTCAACTGAAATGAGAAGTCATCGCCACCAACACCTCCTCTACCACCTCCAACGCCACCTCCACCTCCTAGTCTACCACCTCCTCGTCCACCACCTCCTCGTCCGACACCTACACCTCCACATCCTCGCCCTCCCTCAGAAATAATAATACCTACTCCACCACGACCTCCACCGGTCCCTCTACCGCCTCCTCTCCTAACTGGTACCTTCTGCCTTCTAGCAGAAGCTGTGGGACGCTGCCTATCTACTTGCGACTTTAACTTAGCGCCACCCTAAATAAATAAATAAATATAAGCTATTATATTATAAACTTAAAATGTGAAAGTAAAATTAATAAAATAAGTACAAATTGTATAACCCCACCAAATCAGCGTTTTTAGCAAACAAAACGCAACCTATTAATGTTTTCATTACTAAGAAACGCATTTAATGTACGTTTCTGTCAAAGTCAAACGCTACTACTCAGCGTTTGACTTGATCATAAACGCACCAAATGTGCGTTTTCGTATATCCAAAATGTTATCGGCCGACGTTTGAGGCTGAACAAAACGCCACTGAAATGCGTTTTCCATAGGCCAAAACTCAAATACTAACGGTCATTTACTACAAAATATCTACGAAACTACGTTTCTACAAACCTGAAACGCACCAAATCTGCGATATCTAACCTAATTAACGCATAAAAAACAGTGTTTAATGCAACTCAAATCGCAAAAACGGGACGATAATGCACAGAAAATCAGATAACAGAAATTGCCGCATGAAACTATTTTTACCTTGTTTATCATTGGATCTTTGCCCACGCCATGTCTTTGCGATGATTCGCCATCTCCTCTGTCCATTTCTGCGTTTTCTGCCGTCAAAATCGTTCAATAATCGCGTTTTGAAAATAATTTCGCCTAAGTGTTTGCAACAATGATGCGTTTTAATCGTTTAACTGATTTTTAGATTGGGATAGTCACAAACGTGACATTTTAGTGAGCGAACCATGGACAAAACGCACCATTTTAACGAGCGACCCATGATTAAAACGTTGTAGTTTGACATTTTTGTTTGCCAAGAAACGTTAAATTGGGACGTTTTGGGTTGTTAGTATCATAGTGTTTTAACGTTTTTGTTATATTAAAACATCATCGACATTATATTTTGCATGTTACAAACGTTAATATCCGCGTTAATGAACATAGTGAAAACACAATTTAGTTGCATTTTTGCCCAATACTTAGCAATTTCGAACATTTTTCCTTTATAAGGGCTTTCTGGTCATTTTATCATTAATTTTTTTTTTGATACAAATAGCAATTTAATTATACAAATAGCAATCCAGAAATTTTAATTGTTTTCAGCAAACAATTCAACTATCAATGATTCAGTGAAGGTTATTAGTCCATCAGTATCACTAGTTGAAGGATTATATTCCTTAACACTCACTCTTGCATGCTTCAGTGAATTCATAAATGTCTAAAGTTACAATTTGAAGTTTATTTGCTTGAGAATGAACATGTTTAATTTAGATCTTTGTGAGTTTTTCAAAAGTTAAAACGAAGAACAAACAAAAACCTAAATGCAGTGGGTGTTGATTTGTGCAATTATCCATTTTAAAAAAATGCCATCAATGATAAACATTGCATAAGATGAAAAAACGCCAACATTAAGCATGAATTTCGATGAAAAGCCCAATATTAAACATGAATTTAATTTAGGAAAAATAACGACTCAGTTGCTGAAATGCCAAGGATAAATTTAACAGGACAGCGAGCATAATAGCAAAATACCAACTAGCTACAGTACGCATTGAGAATTTTATAACTGAAAACAGCCATGGATCCACGGCTAAAGCCACCTAAACTTTCCCGTCTCTATATAGCATCATTTCCAATGAACACGATTATAACTTCCCTCGGAGAGGGAATGATGTTCTCAAAAGGATAATGATAACCAAGTTTTACAGCCTCCTTCCGCGTCTACCACCCTTTCGCCTAGTGCTATCAGTAGGAATAGGAGTCACATCCTCTGGCATAAGAAACGTACACAATGTCAAACAAAAAATTACTTCGAGCTAGGGTTTAATGGTGTCACATAGAATCTAGGAACAGTTCAAGCAGAAATCGAATCATTTTCTGGCAGAACATGCCAACCCAGATTAACTTCTCTTCAACTGTACTTGTATACCTTTTTTTTCAATTTTTTACCACAAAATAAAACATATCTAAACAATCACAAAATTACATCACACCAATTCCAATTCCCTCAAAAACACTCTACAAAAAAACACTTAAAATTCCCAATGCAAATTAACCTCAAAACAAATTGCAAACATTAACTCTAGTAGCACTTAATGCTATATACGCCATTTTGAATTCCCTTCCATTTGGATTCCCTTTTCAGTCTCCAAAAGACGCTATTAAATCACTAACAGTCAATTTCAAAACTAAGCTAAAAGCTGAAATCCTTCCAAACAGCAGTCAACAAAGTCTGCAATTAAGAACTTACACCTAATCTCATACAACATACATTTAAATTTTCACCAAGTAGTAGTCTTATTATTAGGTAATACCCCTTGAAAAATCTCTTACACTACAAATTTAATATTATTCTTGTAATGCAACAGTACTACTCACGGAAATAGAAATGAGTAAAGAATGTGTAAATAGTTTTACCTATACGACCAATCTTCATTCCAGAACGAGCAAGTGCACGGAGAGCAGACTGAGCACCAGGACCTGGAGTCTTTGTCTTGTTCCCACCAGTTGCTCGAAGCTTAATATGAAGGGCAGTTATTCCAAGCTCCTACAAAAAGCCAACAAGGAGAAGCAGATTCAGCTTGAGGATGACATAAATTAACCATTAATCAACCAGACACCGGAAAACATGCATGTTAGAATGAACTCCATCCACCATTATAAATAGAAAACTAGAGGTGTGCTAGTAACCTTGCATCTTTGTGCAATATCTTGTGCAGCAAGCATAGCTGCATATGGAGAAGATTCATCTCTATCGGCCTTAACCTTCATACCACCTTAGATTCAGATGATAACAAAATTAAAATCATTGTTTATCATTATCTAGTAAATAAATAGCTCAAACTGCAACTGGAAATAGGTACAAAAAACACTGTGCCCTATTGCATTATGCAATTACTTTAACTTCATATATCCTTGTATCATGTATCTTTTAAGCTAGATAGAAATGGCTATCTCCAAAATATGATGAAAGATAAAAGAGAGATTATAATTATTATTACCAGTGATGCGAACCATGGTTTCTCTTCCAGACAAATCAGTTACATGCTGCAGCCAACATTGAGACATCAAAACTCATAAACTTCAAATAATTCCAAATCAAGTAACATGACATGTGTACTTCCAACATCATACATACAATGAATGTGTCGTTGAATGATGCAAAAATGTGAGCAACTCCAAAAACTTGCTCGCCATCCCTTGTGGCAGGTCCAAGAGTCACGTTCTCCTCTTTAGGCTCTCTGGCCCTTCTCTTCGACTGCAGAAGCATTCACCCAAAAATATGCTCAAATAACAGATGAATGGAAGTCCTGAGCACACTCTTATTAATAGTTCACAAAATCATTGGTTAAAGATTCACAAAATTAAATTAAGTTAATTAAACGAATAAAAATCAAATCAAACATCAGATAAGAGAACAAATCATTAGTGCACATGAAAATGTCTCAGTCACTTGCTACAAATGTATGCTCAAAACCGTCCTAGGAGCACAAAACAACAATTCAAACACCATTCCTCTTCACATCTAGCATACACGTCTTTTTCCTTTGTTTTATCTTTTTTTTGGAAGGTGGGGTGGGGGGTTGAAGAAAGGGCTGCTCAAGTGCTTAAAGGATTGAATAAATGCCTAACAGCAAGTCATGACCATTTTCTCCAGTCTCCAACCATCCGAATCCCGCCAACAGCAAATATCCAAGTAACGTTATTCTACACAAACACGACTTGAAAAAAAAAGCACCGGAACTGGGGAAAATAAACAAACAGCAACTTCTCAACCCCATTAACCAAAAGTATTTGTTCTAGATTTTGGAAAATATTGGAAAACATTCGCAAATAACATCCCTTGTCAAAATCGTTCATTCGAAATCAGCTCAACCGTCTAAATTGTCAAAACGTTAAAGCTAAAAGTCTACAATAGATAGAACAAAACGACTAAAATGATTCACAAGAGTAAGGAAGAGCCATATTTGGGTGTGAGGAAGATCATATTTGGGCGAGCGTACCATTTTCGACGGTGGATTGACTGCTGACGATTGAGCACACTGAGTTTGACGGCCGTTGGTTGAGAGCACAGCGAGTTTGTTAATTGCACTGAATATGCAGCTAGGAAAGTGGCTTTTAAATGGGATAACTAGGTTTTCTTATCGGGCTCTGGAGAACGGACTAAAAGATAATGGGCTACAGAGTTATGGGGAGCTGCATTGTACTAATATCGGCCCACGAAATCACTGATTTCAGCCCATGTTCTTCTTTTCACTAGATATTATGTAGATAAAATCCATAACTGATAATCCACTTTTTATTATTATAGTTATTTTTTTAAAGTTTATCCCTCTAAAAAAAAAAAAATTAATATTCTTTCTTATTTCTTTTTCTTATTTTTCAAACTCCATCACCAATACACTACCCTCACATTCAATTTCACCTTCTCCTTTACCTATTCTTTTCAAATTGTGGTTATAAAATATGAAACATTAGCACCATATTATCATAAGTTCTTTCAATTGAACTAAAATAGTTATATTACACGAATTTTAAAATCCCGATTAACACTGATAATGAACCTCCGATATGAGAAAAATTTCTGTACAAAAAGTTTAATTAAAGAACATTTGAATTCTGAAACAATTATTTTTACTTAATACATAACATATTCTCATAATAAGATAATAACATAATAGAATTTGTTCATAATTACACATATATATTTATTTATTTATTTTGCCCATTTTTTGGAATTATTTTTCTTCCCGTAAATACCACTTAACGATGCCCAGAGCCACCATGAGGCAATTCACGTCGTCATCTTCTTCTTCCAGCTTTACTCAAATCCTAACAATGTCCTCGTCATCTTTCTTGTCTTCTCTGCAACAACAGTAGCAGGAAGAACCGATCCAAGAAATATTGTATTTTTCACAAAAATAAACCATTTGATGAAAATGATCACGATTATGGAAATAAAAATTATTGTTGCGATCATGCCCATAGAGATGACTATGATGGTGATAGTACTGATTCTAGTAATTAATTGGGGTTTCATTCAATCAACACAAATAGTTGTTCAAGAATTTTTTACTAAAAAAAAATTGATTATTTTCCTCCCTCATTCCCTCCTTTTTTTAATCTTTTTATTTTTCTAAAAAATACTGTATGTGTGAGAATTATTTTTATAATTGGTTATTATAGAATTAAATATGTTGAAAATAATTATGATAGTATTCATTTTGTTGGGATAAAAAATATATATTCATTTTGTTAAATTTTGATAAATTATTTAAAAATTAGTAAAAGGACAATTTGAAAAAATTATTTCGAAAATAAGACTACAAATAATAAAAAATAGGCTACAAATAGTACTACCCCATAGATAATTGGGAAACCATCTTTGCACAAAGCCTAATAAGAATCTCTCAAATGCTGTTATGTGAACTTTTTGTAAAAATACAAATATAAAATGTTAAGATTATACATTAGGATAACTAGATTATAAGTCCGGGAAAGAGTTGTAATAATTATTATAAAAGAAGATATATATATATATATATATTTTTATAAGTAAAATAATTAGATAAACTATTTACTCAAATCAAATACATATATCTACAAGTTGTAAGAGCATCTTCAACCACATCCCAAAAATAAACAAAATATATCTTACACTTAGGAATGGATACTCCTAGATAAGTTAGTCCAATAGAAAAATCTATTTAACGT
This sequence comes from Knoxia roxburghii, assembly GCA_030378225.1. NCBI lineage: Eukaryota > Viridiplantae > Streptophyta > Magnoliopsida > Gentianales > Rubiaceae > Knoxia > Knoxia roxburghii. The sequence continues at coordinate 21,308,112 of CM059415.1, read as the reverse complement.
ATTAGTCTCCCTCAATTTGCCTTGTTTCCCCTCTAATTAACATTCCATTGACATTTATAAAAAAGTACATTGTATTGTTGGCAAATTACATATTACTCCTATAGGATTACAATTCAACCTTTTTTTTCTACTATTTTTTAACTTTTTTAGTGGTCCCTCATTTTATACTTTTGCTCCCTATCCTTCTCCATGCGTGCTTCTTCTTCTCCGCAAGCCGTTAGAACGGTGGGCAGTGCTTTGGAACTTTCATTGACTTCACTGTGGGCCGTGCTTGCGGAGTCTACACCGCCCAAAATTATGGCATCCCAAATTTGAGGAAACTGGCTGATTTCGGGTGCGCCATGGCCAAGCAAGTTGAGGAGAAGTGCCAAAAAAATACATCAGATGAAGCCAAAGGGTCGATGCTCCTGGGAGAGAGGTTCTCCGGCTAGAGAATTGAGATGATTATTACGACACTGATCTTACATGTTGAGTCTGATTCGTGTTAATTTTAATCAAATCAATATAGATTTTGAGGTATAGTTTTACCTGGATTTACGTTGGTTCAAATTACCTTGTTTTCGTGTTGTTAATTTTTTACTATGTTAATATCAATAATGGTTTTAATGGCTTTTAGTGTTTTCGTGTTTATCTAACAATATTATTTTCTTGCTTAAAAAAAAAACAGATTAGTTCAATTTATATTTGATATGGTCTTCTTGATTAAAGTAATTTTATATAAATAAAAAATATGATTATATCATTTTAAATTTAGGTTTATATAATGTACTTTGTTGAGATTCATTAAAGATGCTCTGGTTGGAATGGGGATTTGCTAGGAAAATTATTTTTCATGTCATGGAAACAGGGGCTTATAGCCAGATTTGTTTCTGGTATGTGCCATTTTTATGAAGGGTGAATTATAAATTTGGTCATCATACTTGATGAAATTCATGTTTTGATCACTAACTTTTAAAAACTAAAAAAAATCACTAACTTTGTCATTTTAATTTCATTTTTGGTCATTCTTTCAAAATGAACCGTTAAGTGCATTAACGGTGTTAACTTTTAAGGGTAAATTTGTCCGATCATCAATAATTTGTAGTGAATTATAAATTTGGTCATCATACTTTGGTGAAATTCAGGTTTTGGTCACTAACTTTTAGAAAATCAAATAAATCACTAAATTTGTTATTTTTATTTTATTTTTTGTCACCCCATTAAATTGCACCATTAATACACTAACGGACAAATTTGTATGAGGCCATTTTTGTCCTTTTCTTTTGTAACTCTCTCGTACTTATCCAATAATTTTTCAACATTCTCCCTCATCTCTCCCTTCTTTTTCTCTTTCCACTACATCACTTCAACCTCTATTTCCCTTCTTTTTTTTTTTTCTTTTCTTTCCAATGAAAATTTAGATAAACATAATTTAGTTTGCTGCCTCCACCGTCTCCATCTCTATCTCCTTTTATATTTTATCTATATTTTTGCAGTGGAACGAAAAAAAAAAAAAAAGGAAAAGCAAGTTGAAGTGTTGTAGTTTTATGTTTTTATCTAAATTTTGGAGTGGAAAGAAAAAAGAAAAAGAAAAAAAAGAGAGGAAAAAAGAGGTTGAAGTGCTGCAATGGAAAGGAAAAAAAAATGTAGAAAGAGAAAATGAGGTTGAAGAGCTGAAAGAAAAAAAATGAACTTGAAAAATTGCTAGATAAGTAGGGCAAAGTTGCAAAAGAAAATGACAAAAATGGCCTTACACAAATTTATCCATTAGTGTATTAACAGTGCAATTTGATAGAGTGACTAAAAATAGAACAAAAATGACAAAATTAGTGACTTTTTTGCTTTGTTATAAGTTAGTGACCAAAATCTGAATTTCACCAAAGTTTGATGACCAAATTTGTAATTCAATCTATAATTATTGATGATTGGACAAATTTACCCTTAAAAGTTAACACTGTTAATGCACTTAACGGTTTAGTTTTAAAGAATGACCAAAAGTGAAATTAAAATTACAAAGTTAGTAATGTTTTTTGAGTTTTTAAAAGTTAGTGACCAAAACCTAAATTTCACCAAAGTGTGATGACCAAATTTATAATTCACTCTTTTATGAATCGCACGATGACAACTAGAGTAAAATTAAAGTAGGGTTTAGCTCCCACTTTGGAGAATCAAAGAAGAGGAAGAAGACCGAGTTTGGGATAAAAATGAAGCCGGTGGTGGGGATGGTGGTGTCCAATAAGATCAGAAATCAGTTGTCGTGGTTGTGGATAGAATTTTCCACCATGAACTCTACAATCGCTACGTAAGACGCATCTCAAAATTCATGGCTCACGACAAACAAACAAATGTAACATTGGTGACCGCGTTGAATTGAATGCTTCTAAGCCAATAAGCAATCGGAAGTTCTGGATTGTGGCTGAAATCTTGAAGAAGGCTCATATCTACTCGCCTCAATCATCAACTGCTAATACTCTCGGCTTAACAAGCACTGTGGAAGTTCCCACTATGTCGTCCACCTGAAAAATGTGAAGTTACGGTAGTTCAATGGGTCATTTTGAATTGGTTGTTGGCAGTTTCAAAAAGCGTTTCTTGTTTATGGAAAGTATTTCATAATTTAGCTACCATTTATCAAAGAATTCTCCCATGATATTATATTATGACTATGTTACTAGACTTTCTTTTTAATGTAGTAATTTTTTTTGTTGGGTGAAGCTTCTGTTACTACTAGAATTCACTACAACAAGTTGTCAATATAAGCGTCTCGATTGCTATTTGTATAACTAAATTGCTATTTGTATCACAAAAAATAAAATAATTATGAAATGACCAAAAGGCCCTTATCAAGGAAAAAGGTAGAAAATTGCTAAGTAAATGTCAAAAACACAACTAAATTACGTTTTCTCCATTTACACAAACATAGAGAATAGCGTTTATAACATGTAAAATTTAATGCCGATGACATTTTAATACAACGAAAATGTTAGAAAGCTTTGATACTGACAACCTAAAATATACCACTTTAACGTTTCATGTTTAACCAAAACGTCAAACTGGAGCGTTTCAACCCTGGTTCGCTCGTTAAAATAGTGCATTTTCTCCATGGCTCACTCATTAAAATGTCACGTCTTTTACTGTCTCCATCTAAAAATCAATAAAACGATTAAAACGCAGCATTCTTGCAAACTTCTTTGGCGAAATTATTTCCCAAACGCGAAATTCAAGCAATTTTTATGGAAAAAATGCCCAAATGGACAGAGGAAATGGCGAATCATCGCAAAGACATGGCGCGAGCAAGGGTCCAATGATAAACAAGGTAAAAATACTTTCGTTCGTCAATTTTTGATTTTATTAGATTTGCTGCCCATAATCGTCACGTTATTGCGATTTAAATTTTTAGAAACCTTGCTGTTTACGTTAATTAGGTTAGATTTCGCAGTTATGATGCGCTTTCGTGTGGTAGAAACGTAGTTTTGTTGCGTTTGTGTATAAATTGAACGTTTATATGTGAGTTTTGGAATATTAAAAATGCTAAATTGGTACGTTAAAATGCTTTGGAAATGCAGATCTGTAGCGTTTGTTTTGATTGCAAACGTTGGCCGATGACGTTTGTGTTAGAACAAAACGCACCAATATAGCGTTTCTGACAAAGTTAAACGCACTATAGTAACGTTTGACGTTTGCAAAAACATAAATTCCATGCGTTTCTGTATGCGTAAAATGTATACAGATGCATTTTACTTGATGAAAAATGCTATATTGTTGCGTTTTATATGATTTGCAATTATTTTATTAATTTTACTTTCACATTTTAAGTTTACAATATAATTGCTTATCTTTATTTATTTAGGGTGGCGCTAAGTTAAAGCCGCATGTGGATAGACAGCGTCCCACAGCTTCTGCTTAAAGGCAGAAGGCACCAGTTAGGAGAGGAGGAGGTAGAGGGACGGGTGGAGGTCATGGTGGAGGCGGTATCATTATTTCAGATGGAGGGCGAGAAGGTGTAGGTGTAGGTAGCGGACGAGGAGGTGGTGGACGAGGAGGTCGAGGTGGCGTTGGAGGTCGAGGTGGTAGAGGATGTGTTGGTGGAGATGACTCCACATTTCAGTTGAGGGATGAGTATTATGCAACTACTGATTCCGATGACACTGATGATAGTGAGAACGGGTCTATTAGTCTACAGGAGGAGGAGGAGCAGCCGCAGCATGAGGAGGAGGAGCAGCCGCAGGAGGAGGAGGCGAGTGAGAGTGGACGACCACTCGATCAGCAGGGTGAGGGGGGTACTTATGGAGGTGACCTTTCTCACCCACACGCTAAGAGGACCGTCCGGTACAGGAATCCGAGCGTCGGACAGTTTGAGGAGGTCGATCCTGCTGCAGGTACATGTTTGAATTTATTTACATAATTATTTTGAATAATTATTTGTTCTAATTTAATTGTTGATAAAATTTTTTTATTTCTTGATTTAATTGTGTGTTAATTATTTAGTTGATTATTTATTTTAATTGCTTATGTAATTGTTTATTGTATTTATTTGTTAATTGCATTAATTTGTTTGTGGCTTTTTTTATTTTAATTGATTTTGATTGATTTTCATTAATTTGTTATTTAGTTTTTATTTTAACTGATTTAATTACACCTAGCACGACGTCCATAACAACTAGCACGACGTCCAAAACAACCTAGCACCACGTCCAGAACAACTATAACCACATCCAAAAACAACAAGCATCACGTCCAAAAACACCTTGAACCACGTCCAGAACAACTAGCACAACGTCCGAAAACAACAAGCACCACGTCCAAAAACACCATGAATCACGTCCAGAACAACTAGCACCACGTCCAAAAACAATTTGAACCACGTCCAAAAACAACCTGAACCACTTCCAAAACAATTAGCACCACGTCCTAAAACACCTTCAACCACGTTCAGAACAACTAGCACCACATCCAAAAACAACTTGAACCACATCCAAAAACAACCTGAACCACATCCAGAACAACTAGCACCACGTCCTAAAACAACTTGAACCACGTCTAAAACAACTAGCACCACGTCCAAAAACAACTTGAACCACGTCTAGAACAACTAGCATCACGTCCAAAAACACCTTGAACCACGTCCAGAACAACTAGCACCTTGTCCTAAAACAACTTGAACCACGTCCAAAAACAACAAGCACCACGTCCAGAACAACTAGCTCCACATCCAGAACAACTAGCACCACGTCCAAAAAGAACTTGCACCACGTCTAGAAATTTGTTATTATTTAGTCTTTTATTTTAAGTGATATAATTTTTAATTGAATTAATTTGTTATTTACTTGTCAATTTTAATTTGTTTAGTTTATATATTTATTTATATGAGTTTTATATTTTGTAAATTTAGTTCACCCTAGGAAGCGTGTCAAACAGGATCGGAGTTGGTTGGTTACAGGGCCCGTAGAGGGGGCCCCTATAGATGATAGTTTGATCCCTAGTTTTTTAGGGCATGTGGTATCTAGGTATTGGCAGGAGGGGGTGCCTACCAGATACCACCTTAGATGCCACAATAGGGGTAGTATGTATGACCTTTTTGAGACTTGGCTTGCATCCATGACCGTAGAGGGTGCATAGATTTTGAGCGGGACGGGACTTGGACACATTCCCCGCATTATGAATCAGAGCATTGATGAGCCTCTCATCAATGCATTTTTGGAGAGGTGGTAGCCGGATACGAATTTATTCCACCTGCCATTTGGGGAGATGACCATCCTCCTGCATGATGTATGGGAGATTTTGCGTATTCCAGTGGGTGGTCGCTTGATCAAAGAGGTTACACCGTCGTCCACCATACTATCCTAGTCTAGGGGGTTGCTTGAGATTCCTCCAGAGGAGCGACTGGACCGGGATTTGTACAAGAATGGTGGCTTTTCGACTCATAGAGTGATCGAGAGGTGCATGCAGCGTGCCATGGACGATTCAGATGTGGCCGCTCTTGTTTGGAGTATTATTGGGACTTGTCTGTTTACAGACAAGAGTTCCAATAAGTTTATGCCAGCCCCTGTAGTGCAGGTGAGGAAGGGGATGGATCAGGTTGGATAAGAGGCGTGGGGCACAACGACACTAGCATTCCTGTACCATTATCTAGGGTACGCGAGTTGACACGGGACACAGAGCTTTGTGGGATGCATGACTCTTTTACAGTCATGGATATAAGAGCACTTCCCGGACTTTAGACCCCACCCGATGCCCCTCCCATTGCATGGTCCACAGGCTCATGCAGCGAGGTGGGCCATCGACAGCCACCGTGGTACAGAGCACCGCCTGAGCTCTATAAGACTTGCGCTGGACGAGATGACCGCTGACATGGTTAGTAAATATTTATTAAATATAAATGTTATATTTTGGTTTAATATAAGTGTTAAATAATTTATTATTTACTTAATTTAAAATTATGTTTAAAGGTTACCTAGATGCTATACAGTCGCGACTCTATAGCGAGGACTCCGATGACCCTTTACAGAGGCCTGATTGCGTATAGGTATTATATTGAGCCTTACATGCCCGACCGATGCGTGCACCAGCTCGGATATGTTCAGTGGATGCCCGCGCGTTTCATCCGTCCAGGCCGGGATACTTACCGCGGTTACACTGGTAGACCATATGTTGTCAGACACGCCGTAGAGTATGCCGAGTCATCATGGGAGGAGTTTGGGATGACATCTACCGGGATATCCCTTATAGGGAGGCCACCGACAGGTGGGGCAGTTTCTCGTAGTGCGTGCATGGACGGGTACTTACAGTGGTTTAGAGAGCTTTCACGTCCGCGCGTCCTTCCAGTCGATCCTCAGGCTGTTATAGAGCCACGTCGACCCCGTCGTGCCGCGTTAGAGTTTGTAAGTATTTTTAAAATTTTAAATTAAGATTATTAAATTCAATTTATTAGACTCTTATTTATTGTTTAAATATTTGTAGTGGATGGGTCGTTTTGGACAGTATCATCATGCACTTTTAGATGCGGTGAGGGAGCAAGCACCAGATTTGTAAGCGGAGTTCGCACCTGGCACTGCTGACATAGAGGATGAGTTTGACCGGTCCATTTGATTTGTATACTTGATTGTAAATACTTGATTTTTGTATCTTATTTTGATGCTACGTCAAAAAGAAAAAAAAAAAAAACTAGTAACATGTCCAAAAAATAACAAGTACCACGTCTAAAAAAACTAGCACCACGTCTAGAAACAACAAGCACCACTTCCCGAAATAACTAGTACCACGTCTTGAAACAACAAGCACCACGTCCAGAAACAACTAGCACCACGTCCAGAAACAACTACCACCACGTCCAGAAACAACAAGCACCACGTCCAGAAACAACTAGCACCATGTCCAGAAACAAGTACCACCACGTCCAGAACAACAAGAACCATGTCCAGAAACAACAAGTACCACGTCCAGAACAATAAGTACCACGTCCAGAAACAACTAGCACCACGTCTAGAAACAAGAAGCACCAAGTCCAGAAACAACTAGCACCACGTCTAGAACAACAAGCACCACGTCCAGAAACAACTAGCACCACGTCCAGAACAATATGAACCACGTCCAGAAACAACTAGCACCACGTCCAGAACAACAAGCACCACGTCCTGAAACAACTAGCACCACGTCCAGAAACAACTACCACCACATCTAGAACAACAAGAACCACGTCCAAAAATAACTAGAATGACGTCCAGAACAACAAGCACCACGTCCAGAAACAACTAGCACCACGTCCAGAACAACAAGAACCACGTCCATGAACAACTAGCACCATGCCCAGAACAACAAGCACCACGTCCAGAAACAACTAGCACCATATCTAGAAACAACAAGCAGCATGTCCAGAAATAACTAGCACCACGTCCAGAACAACAAGCACCACGTCCAGAAATAACTAGTACCACGTCCAGCAACAACTATCACCACGTCCAGAACAACAAGAACCACGTCCAAAACAACTACCACCACGTCCAAAAACAACTAGCACCACGTCCAGAACAACAAGAACCACGTCCAGAAACAACTAGCACCACGTCCAGAACAACGAGATCGCATCCCGAAACAAATAGCACCACGTCCAGAAATAACTACCACCAAGTCCAGAACAAAAAGAACCACGTCCAGAAATAACTAGCACCACGTCCAGAACAACAAGCACCACGTCCAGAACAACTAGCACCACGTTCAGAAACAACTAGCACCACATCCAGAACAATGATATGAATAATACCCATGTTATTAAATTTTTTTTGAAGAAATTGACAACTAAGTTAAAAAAAAAAAAAAAAGAAGTTACTATTTTTAGTACAATGATATGAATAATACACCATATGTCACATAACAATCTAGATCATAGCCATCACGCAGTGCAGTCCAAACATTAAACCTAGCTTTTAAATTTCTTGGCCAATCTCTCACACTTTCAGCATGACGCTGATGTTGCCAAACAAAGCTCAACGGTGGGATAGGGCACTCATCGACCACATCTACACGTACGTAATGGTTCCTATTTACATGGGCAAGCGCCATAACCCTTTCAGGTTGTGCGTCGGCACTGGAGGAATACAAAGGTAATACAGAATAATTTCCTTATGGACGAGTTCCGCTCAGATGTATTACCAGTGCATTTGCGTAAGTGGCAAGCGGTAACAAATCGATAAGTGTAGCCATCCAGTGATGCTCACCACAGCCCGTTCCTTCAAAACTTACTCGCCTACGTACCATAGCCATGTGATCACCATCAGGGGGCCTCAACTCCAAAGATTGGAATACACCTTGATACCTGTCTGGATGGCTCGTAATCTCTCCACTCAATGATCTGCGAGCCAATCTCCAATATTTCTCGTGGCCAAAAAGATAAGTAGAAATGACTCAGAAACCACAATGGCCATCCCCACCGATATCTGACCAGCCTGTATAGTAAGGCTGAAAAAATGCTGGCACACAATGAATGTCTCCACCAAAACCTGTCAAGTAATTTTATGGCAGGGAATAAACATAACTGCATAATGTATATACACGACCAAAACTATAATAAAATGCAACTACAAAATTGTAATTAAACATAACAAAATGCTTATTTACCTGTACGTAAGGGAGAATGACCATCGGAGCCTATCTGAATGCGGTGTGAGCAACCAGTCGATCGTTCGGATGAACCTGAATGACCTCTGCCACATCGTCCACGTGTCGCTCTCTCTCGTGAGCTCCACTCGCGCATCACAGAATGGTGTAATCTACTTGGTGGGTGCCCTCTTTGGGGCCCCACCATATCTGGCTCTCCAACACTGGCCATGTCAGGGTGCATCTCCTCTATATACTCCCTATTCAACAGACGGGCCAAAAAAGACAGACTGGTAGAGACTGTAGGAATGACAGTCTCGTGGAAATACCTTAACAAATAAATATATTAAATGTAAACTACTTTTAAAAATTATCATATATGAAATCAAATGACCATTATTAAAGTACATATATTAAAAAGTACCTGATGCTCATCAATGTAATTCGAATCCCCCTGTGATGGCATAATGGTCAACCTCTTCCAAAACTCACGTACGTGTGGGAGTAGGGGATAGTCCGACAATGATTGTGCTTTGAATATGTCACAAGCACATGGAATCCCACGTGTCACCTTGGGCACACATTCACATTGCTCAATTACTGCGTCAGCCAACTTATTCTTCCTTCGAACTTCTTTCCTCACCAACTTCAAACAATGGTGTGACACATACTTGTTCTAATAACAGTATGGAAATCCTTGCATACTTGTTTGAGTCGTGAAAATGGAAGCCTCAAGTGAACCTCTGTTATAGTGTGAAATAAAATAAAATAAAATAAAAAATTCATATTAAATATTGTTATACTAAAATTGAATGATATGAACTAATAATGAAATAAAAAACTTAAACAATTAAATAATTAAACTAACCCGATGTGAGGGTACAGGTGGCTGAGATGGGAGTCAATCTTGGTGAACAAAGTACCAAGAGAATTGGTGGAAGAATTCAACCAATCTTTCATTGCAGCATGCGAAGCCTCTACCCTATTAGTGGAAGTATTACCAAAGTGGAGAAATTGATTTGTCCAAGCCCGAACAAATTTCTCCTTGTGAATGAGCCATGTAGTCTCAAAATACTCAACAGCCAATGGCTCAATTAGAGAGTACTTAACCTTGAAATGCTGTAGTAAAAGGTTAAACTCTTATACAGTTGGAGCCTTAATAATTTTCTTCCACCAGTTTTCATGGATCTCACATGCTAAGTTTTTGTTTCTTCTCCCAACATTTTTTTCAACCAAGCATTGACATCATGCCCAATATGCCACAAACATAACAAGTGATGTGAAGCGGGAAAATGATCCTTAATTGGCTGCAACAAACCCAACTCCCTATTTGTCACAATCACACTAGGTACCAAACTAGCAGGTAGCAAAAATCTCAAGTTCCTCATCACCCAATCGTATGTATCCTTTGTCTCATTTATAACAATAGCAAATGCAATATTGAAATTCTTATCTGTAGGAGTCATACCGACCATCTCGACGACGGGCATTTGGTACTTGTTGGTCTTGTAGGTAGAATTAATCCCCACCACCCAATACCATCTGTGGAATATCTGAATTGAGGTTGGATGCACAAAGAAGACATGTGTGATCTCATCAGTGTTCGCATCCTTGAGAATCTTGACATAATACTGCTTCTCAGCCAAATGCAAAAATTGCTGATCAATATTTCTACATGCCAACCCAGCTGTCTTCATCTCTCCTTTCAAATTGTAAACTGATTTGATTAGTACCTGGGTATCGGGAAACTGTTTATTAACAGCTTTCCAAACATACTTTGGCTTCACATTCGCCCTAAGCATAAATTCAGTAACAGCCTTTGACTCTTTAGTAAAATAGCTCAGCTGTCTGTGCCCATATGGATGCATTATACCTTAAAATCCCATTTATTTATATTAATAATTCGTAAATACTAAATATCAGTAAACTTAATTACTACGATGCACAAATAGAGTAATACCAGTGTGATTGTGTGTTGACGGTGCTCCTGGATTTGTATAAACCTTGTGACGTCCCAGGTCAATTCTCTTACAAGTCAACCTGAAGGGGCAATTAGTGCCGCTCCTTATTGTATTCTTCCGTCTGGTTAGGAGAGGGGTTTTGGCAGGATATCTCCATCGCTTACACGAAAAGTAATATGTGGCAAATCCTTGATTGTCCCCTCTCTTTGTAATGAGAAACTTAAGCTGCTTAGCTATTTTCTGGCAATATTTCAAAGCATTACTAGTAGTGCAAAACTCTCTGTCAATCTGAAAATAACCACTCAAATCTGCGTTAGGTTCAAGTTTCACCGCCTCTCCTTGTGCATGATCCGCCTCATTGTCATCTTCATCCTCCTCTTTATCCTCCTCCTCCTCTTCTTCATCCTCATAAACCTCTTCATCCTCCCCCTCGTACTCATCATCGTCATCCTGTATGTAAATACACACATAAATTAAAACTAAACACTTTTAATATTCAATTATATAAAAATACAGTCAAAATTACATATGTAACAGTATAAACGAAACATTTTAACCATTATCATACCAAAAAAGCAATGTTTTCTAAATTACAATTATTTCTACAAAAAACGCAGCACATTAACGATTCTTACCATAAAAAACGCAACATATTTTAAATAATTTATAAAGAAAATGCACATTTTCCACGATTCAGTATACAATAAACACAGCAAGATTTAGTTTCTTGTATCCAAAAATGCTAAAGATTTATGATTTCAGTACATAAAAACGTAGCACTTTTTATATAATATATATAAAAAACGCAGCACTTTATACATAATACATATAAAAAATGCAACACTTTTTATATGCTACATATTAAAAACGCAACACTTTTGACATATTAATGGTATTAAATGTAGCAAAAAAGTGAGAAAGCCATGGAGAAATAACTAAAGTGCAGCGTTTAAAAGCTACAAAAATGTCATTTTGATGTGTTTCATAATATGTTTTTTTCAAGACAAACAATTTACATTACGATTCGAAAACTTACCATTTCGTGATGATTCTTGTGCTAAATCTTCTTTGGATGTCAACAAAATGATTGCCCGAACGTTTTTTTAGTTAAGAATTTGTTTGGATTTATTGTTTGGAGAGTTGTTTTTTAGTCAAGGGCTATATTTGTCTTCACCTTTTTTTCTCAAATTCACATGAAGGATGTAGACGTTTCTGGACGTGTTTAAATGTAAAAAACACACAATTTTAATGAGCGAACCATGGTGGAAACGCAACATATTAACGATTGAATCATGGTGGAAATGTACCATTTTAACGAATAGATTACGTTGAAAACTCACCATTTTAACATTTTTGTGTACCATTAATCGTTAAATTATTGCATTTCGATTAACTTAATCACACAAGTTTAGCGTTTTATTTTCTTTGAAACGTCATCAGTGCTAAATTTCAAAGGTCAAAAACATTTTTCTATGCATTTTGTACAAGAAAGCAAACACAATTTTTTGCGTTTTTTCCAAGTACTTGACCAATTTCTCAGGATTTTGTTCATAAGGGCCTTTTGGTGATTTTATAATTATTTTTTTGTGATACAAATAGCAAATTTGTGATACAAATAGCAAGTCCCTTATATCGATTACAACAAATGTTTATATAACTCCTACACAAATTTATATCAGCCACGAAACAAAACAAAATATGAATTTACATCAAATAAGTAAAAAGTTTATATCACATAAAGATATGATTTTATATCAACTATAACATAAATTGACACTTGTACAATTTTTTTTTAAAAAAATATTGATTATATTATATAAGTATAGAGTTTATATCACATAGGATATAAATTTATATCAACTCAGTTTTTATATTTGAAAGTAATCCACTATCTTCATCAAACATAAATTTATATTAGTACAAAAGTTTTCTTTTTGAATATTAATTATATCATATAAGTATAGAGTTTATGTCACATCGATATGGATTTATATCAACTCCATTCTTATATTTGAAACCAATCCACTATTTTCATCAAACACAAATTTATATTAGTACAATTTTTTTTAAAAAATATTAATTATATCACATAATTATAGAGTTTATATCACATAGGATATATATTTATATCATGTACATTTTACATTTGAAATCAATCCACTATTTCATCAAACATAGAAATGGACTTTGAATCACCGTTGTTTCACTTCTTCACTGCTGAATCTGAGCCAACAACGCCATCCTTTCCATTGCATCTTTCAGAAGCTCTCATCCTCCTCCCATCCCGATCTGGAACCCAGTTCATCCGCTACACTTCCCTAAACCCTCATGTCCCCATCATTGATTCTCCCCACCTTATTTACCAGCATCCAGATGCCAAAAGACAGATATAAAGCTCAAAGTAGACCATTAAAAAACAGTAGCAACCTTCTTCAATGGAGAAATACCACAACTTGGTGCAACCATCCTTGAGAATTTTGAAGATGGTCTATAGAACATGATGACTAGGTACACGAGCAAGAGCAAAACATCAAAAGAGATGATCAACGCATGATTGATACAAGATGATGAGTGTGACAAAGCCACTAAATCAATGGCACAAAAGCTCCCATCTGTGCAGCCATATACACCACAAAACATTCTCCAGATGTCCTCCATCACCACTCTCGGTCGTTTTTCTTCCGGTTGACCTGAATTTCCAGACATCCAGAAACATCAACACCAAGCATTCGAACAATCAAACTCTCATCACTAAACAAGCCTTACTCGCATAAGCCAATAAACCACCGATATGGTGAAAACTATGATTGTGATTGTTCTAAATAGTAGCAGAAACATGAAACATCACTCAAGAAAATCAGAATTAGTTTCTAAAAAAAAAAAAAAACCAGGATATAAACAAGGCGGGGAGATTGGGACTAGAAAACCAAAACCAGTACAAAAACAACCATCATTACGACTGCAACAACCACACTGATTATGATATTTTTTTTGCTTATTACCGGAATCAGTATGGGTCAAAACCAGAGAGAACAAGCAGTTTAAGGTACCTTCATCGGTGCCCCAAATGATTTGCGAAAGTAGCTGTGTAAATGGAGCCATATGCCGTACAGTCGGTGATGTTCCCCACGGATGAGGGAGTTTCGACCGAGGGATTTCAAGCTGAGAATGGAGGAGGGAGGGGGAGGCAGTGGAGGGAGAGCAGAGAGAGGGGAGGAAAGAAAGTTTTGTTGGTGAGAGGGGAGTAGAAGAAAACGCACCCGTACTGCGATTGGTGCTGTGTAAAATAATTGGGTATTACTATTTGTAGCTCAAAAACGCTATTTGTAGCTCAAAAATTTTTGTAAACTTCCAACTTTATCCTTCATTCAAAATATACTATAAATTCATTTCACAATCCAAAAACACCCTAAATCAAAGAGAAATATTGCAGAAAACGTCACAATCGGCGTAGATTTACGTTGAAGCGAATGCATTGGTCGAAGATTCTCGGGAAAATGGTACGTTTTTGACGTATTTTTTTGTCGTTCGATTTGTTAGCGAATTCCATGGTACACACGCCCAGTTTGGGCGCATGTTCCATGGTGCAAACGCCCAAAGAAGTAGTGACGTCCATGGTAAGGAATAAAAATGTGGTCGTGGATACCATGGAAGGGACCGAAAAAGTGGGCGTGTGCACCATGGACTGAAAGATGTGTGGGAATGCCATAGAACAAACCCTGGGCGTTTGTTCCATGGTGCAAACGCCCACTTTGGGCGTTTGCTCCATGGTGCAAACGCCCACTTTGGGCGTTTGAACTATGGAACAAACGCTGGGCGTTTGTTCCATGGCAGAAACGCCCAGTTTGGGCGTGTGACACCATGGTACACACGCCCAAAATGGCGTTTCTACCATGCTTGCTATATTTAAAGAATATTTTATTATATATTATTTCGTAGTATTTGTTAGTGTTAATATTGTAATTATTCATTTTTATTTTTAATTTTTATTATTGAAAAATTGAACTTACGTTATTGTTATAAATTATGCAGGATCCAGTTGAAATTCCCGATTTGTCGCAAGATTTGAGCGCACTTTTTTCCTCGCCTGTATACTTTGCTACTGAAGAAAAGGCCTTTGAGCATTGCAAGGATGTAGCTAAGGAATTACGGTTCGAGCTGGTTTGCACAGGGTGGAATCCAAAGAGGAATGTGGTCACATATCGTTGCGCGCGCTTCAGAAATCCTATTGAGCAAGGCCCTGCACCGACACAAAGGCAGCATACAAAGCGCAAAGGATGTGGTTGCCCGTTCAAATTATATTGCTTGCAAGTGCCGAATTATGGTTGGTGGATCCGAGTATTTCCTGGGTATAAGTCGACACATAACCATCCTGGGATAGTCTATCCAGAGGGTCACAGGCAATTTAGTTTCATGAGCGATGATGCAAGGGTTTTGGACCTAAATGCGCATATAAGAGGTATATCTATGGACCTAAACATGGTCGAAGGCAAGTGGGCCAAACCTGTCGCCCTCAGTGTCAACCGCCAATCATCGGGCATCTCGCCATACCAATCCACCAACTTACGACAAACTCCGGCCCTATTTTGGCACCTAAAGGGCTCCCTAAGTGGTTGGTTGGGGTCTACGTACCGCGATGCCACATGACCCAGCCAACTAGGGATCACAGACCCATCCCTAGGGCCACCAATACAAGGCGTAGTAACCCGCCATTGTTCCTCAACAACTTTTGCACGCTTTCTTTTCTCTAATTTAACAAAAATGATATATAAATAATTACCGCCATTCAACCAAATTTTAATAAAGGCCATAAACACTTATAATTAATAATAATCATATAAATATTTTGTACATTAAATATGTAAATTTTGAAAAAAAAAATCTCAAGTCACATATATGAAAGACACTTAGTAAAATAAAAAGTAAATATGCATAAATTACCAATGCAAATTCCAATATAGTAATTCAATTTTAACGCTAAATAGTTATAGATTTTAAAGCATGTACCTTTAGATGTAAACCGCCCATCAGATTTGCTGCGAATCTGAGAGACGTTCTCCTCGCGGATATGCACATCATCGCCCTGCTCATCCCCACTCGCTCCACTATCCTCTTGATCCTCTCCACTATCCATCTGCTCCTCCCCACCTCTATGATCGTCCTCCTCGCCTATGTGCTCCTCCTCCCCGCCGAGGAAAAAATCATGCCCGCCTAGGATGTACTGCTCACCACCAGTGAGGTAATCCGAACTGGGCATGATATAATCCTCCCCGTGTATGTCATGCTCCGTACCTCCTTCGTATTGCTGCTCATCCATCCAATGCTGGGATGAGCTACCCCTATTTGCTCTCTGCTTCCGATACGAAGCAGTAGGCCGCTGTCGCGGTGCAGGTGCATCCGGAGCCTACAAAACAAATAATAATTCAAAAATTAAGTTAACAATAATTAAATTAAATTGGTATAAAATTAGTGAAATAAGTTCAACAATATATCAAATAATGAAAATTAGCCATAAAAATCAAATAACATATGTGCAAATAAATAATTTTAACATTAGCCACATAAGTTCAATAATTAACTCAAACAACTTAATACTAATTTAAATAATTCAAAGTAACCAAAACAAACATTGATAAATTATACAAATAAATAATATACACATTACACACATAATAATTACGATACAAATTGAAATAATTAAAAGTACCTAAAAATTAATATTAACAACAATTATTAATCAATTAAAATTAATATAATTAAAAAATTATTAAAAAAATCGGGACGCCGGCGTCCGGTCATTGACCGGACGCTGGCTGTCCGGTCTATGGACCGGACGCCTGGCGTCCAGTCTATCGACCGGACGCCCGGCGTCCAGATGATGGACTGGACGCCATGCGTCCAGATGATGGACTGGACGCCTGGCGTCCAGTCTCTGGACGCCGGGCGTCCGGTCAATCAACCGGACGCCTGGCGTCCGGTGTCCGCCGCCGGGCGTCCGGTCCATCAACCGGACGCCTGCTGTCCGGTGTCCGCCGCCGCAAATTTACTGATAAATTTCAAAAAATTACCTGGCCAATCATCAAGCCTTTTCCTGCTCCGTGCCGCCTGGGTTGTTCACCTCCAGCACCTTGGCGTCTGTCCATGGATTTTTTTGAGAGATAAGAATTTTCAAAATTTCAAAGAATGAAAATGCTGCACTGCTTTGGAAGGCCTTATATATAAATAAAATTGGGACGCCCAATTTTTGGGCTCCGACCATGGGCCGGACGCATGATCCATGCGTCCGGCCATGGTGCCGGACACACAACTAATGCGTCCGGCACCATGGGCGGACGCATGGATGATGCGTCCGGCACCATGGTCGGACGCGTTCTCCATGCGCCCGGCACCATGGCCGGGCGCATGGTTTTGTCTCTCCTACCATGGTATTTGCGTCCCATTTTAAAGTTTGTACCATGGTTATTACTTAAATTCATGTCGCGACATCCATGGATCGAGTGAATTTTTCCGAAATTTGTCTGTTAAAAATTTATTATTCTTAGTTCGGGGTTACTTTAGTCATTTTACCTCTTTTTATGAGCTACAAATAGCGTTTTTGAGCTACAAATAGCGTTTCAGAAAATAATTAGGTGGGGGACAGTGGAAGGTACTGCTATAACATTACCATATATGAATTATGTACTATCCACCATATAAGAATTGTCAAAAATACAATACAATTCATTCTAAAATTTAGTATTTACAGTGTTTTACAGTAATTGCACTCCACAATTTTATCTTCTATCTAAAAATAATATTTTATTTAAATTTATTTTATTATTATTATATTATTATAATTTTTTTACTCGTTCACATTATATTTTTTATATACATATCTATTTTTATAAATTTAATGATTTAATTTTAAATTATATTTTTAAATAATTAATATTAATTTAAAATAAAAATAATTTTTATAAAATTAAGTATAATAATAATGAATGTATGAATTGTATTAAATTAGTTTTATAACGAAATAAAATATGTAAAACATACAAAATATTAAATTTTATTAAGGTTTAAATCCATTTTTGGTCCTTCATAACATGTGTTATTCCATTTTTGGCCCCCCTTAAGTTTTAGTTACCAATTTTAGTCTCACTTAAAATTTTTTTGACAATTCTAGTCTTTTTCTTACGAAAATACACTTGACTAATCCTAATTGTTCACCCCTTAGTCAAGGGTATTTTCGTAAGAAAATGACTAGAATTGTCAAAAAAATTAAGTGGGACTAAAATTAGTGACTAAAACTTAAGGGGGACAAAAAATGGAATAACTCATGTTATGAGGGACCAAAAATGGATTTACGCCTTTTATTAAATATAAAAATTTTACAACATACAAAATACCAAATTGACATTCTTACCAGATATTAAAAAAAAAAAGAGATAGGAATACCATTCAAATGAACATAAATCATTTTTTAGTTCGATAAGTAAGCACGACGTGCCCATAAATAATCTATTAAGGCATGTCTTAAGTCAAAGTGTGCATTTTTGTCCTTGACTTATCTGTACTGAGCTAGAAATTGATCAAATCAACTATTACGATTTGGTATCATTTGCACAGTAGGCGTTGGAGTTTCATTTGCATCTCTTATAGGTGCATTGAGATCACGCTCATCTTTCACTATCATATTGTGCATGGTAATGTACGCAATCATGATATCATGCAACACTTTCTTATCCCAAATTCTTACCAGATTTGCAACAATAGTAAATTTAGATTGTAGGACCCCAAAAACACGCTCCATATCTTTTCTACATGCATCGTGTCTTTCTGCAAAGTACTTATGATTTTCTTGATATGGATTACGAATTGTTTAAACAATTGTAGACCATTTCGTGTTAGGGTTGAATGCATGAATTATAAAAAATCACATCGGAAGCTTTTTGATTTTGTCATGCCTAATTTTCAACTTTAGTGTTAAACTAATTCAAAAATCGTAAAGCTTACCCTTGAAGCGTAATCGGTTATGCGTTGGTCTGGATCTTTTTCTAGTTTTGGTTGATCACCTTTAGAAATTTTTCTCGGAATAATTCTCTACTCTCAAGCACCGAGAGTCTTCACAGAACGGGTGCTAGCCCTCGCACCTGCAGAGAGATAATTGGAGTAAATCGAACTCATCACTATTTTATAAGCTTTTATTGCATTATTTCACCAATTTTCAGTGGAGTTCGATTCCACTTGTGTTGATTTAGTTTATTTATGGTGTAAATGTGGGAATTGCAAGTGGAGAAACTGAATTGAAGAAATTAAGCCCTTTTAAACTGGAATCTTGCCAAAAATAAGAGAAATGAAGCTAGAAATGCAATGTCCATAACTATTAGGAAAAGTGGACCAAAGTCAAGCGTAGACTGAAGTAGTTGAGGAGTCAACCAAGCTGAATTTCCCATCTTGCCCTTGCTAATTTCTGTTATTTACTATCCTAATTTTGACCTGTATAAATACAATGAGACAAGTAATTTATTGGCATATTTTGTTCATTTGTACATCTGAACTTAGCTGAGAAAGTTTCCTTGAGAAGCCTGTAGTTCTGAAGCTAGGTTTGGGCGAAAATGGCGCTTGAGCTTAGATCGATGGAGTTCTAAACTCCCTCTTTGAGATTTCGCCCCGGATGACTTACTAGCTGGTCAGATTGGGTACATTTGCACACCATATGCTGTCGGCCGACCGTGGGAATGAGGTGTAGTCTACTCCCAGAGGTATATATCTTCTGATCTATCTGTTTTTTATCGTTAGATCTCCATTCTTAATGTAGTAGAACATCTTGTGTTAGCTGATTTTGTGATTTGTGTATGTAGGAGTACCCGAATCTCTTTAGATATGTAAATATTGGGTTTAGTTTAATTTTTTGCGTGCTTGATCTTTGTCTTAGCAATTTATGCCTTTCTCGTGTGTTATTGAGCTGAAATTTATGTGATATGGTCTCAGAGTTGGAGGTCGTTAAATTCATAGTAGGCGCCGGATTTTCTTTGAGATAGTAGTAGGGTGAACATACGAACGTGAAAAGTTGCCGGGCCGATAAAGATCCCTAATGAAACTGAACCAAACCCAATACGAGCGTGTCACATTGATTTGTTTGAAGGTGGCCAAAATCTCCTCCCTCAACTCACATATTTTTTCCTTTAAGTGTTTGCTTTATGTTTCTCTCTAATCAAACAACTTGCATGATTTTGTGGTCACTAAGAATTGAAAAGAAAACAAAAAGATTAAATTTGCATAAGAGCTTGGCTGCTCCCTGTAGGATCGACATCTAACATACTACTCGACGGGTTTTTGGATCCTTAAGTGTGACATTTAGATTAATTATTTTGGTAAGTGCATTTTACACACTCCAAGATTTTTGGGATAATTTGGGTTTTTTCAAAATTGTGTTATCTGACTCACGTATATCCTTAGGATATATAACTGCAGATATCACAAAATAAGAAAAATAATATTCTTACTGATTTGGATTTTACTAAACCTATGGATCAAGCTGATAGGTTAAGAAGTACCAGGATTGTAATTTGGTCCTTTGATTTATCAACCTATCATAATAGCTCCTCGGTACTTAATTAACTCTTAATTAATACTACAGAACTTTCAATAATACTTAATTAAACCATTTAATTAAGCATTATTTACCTAAGCATAACAATTATACTTAGTGCAAACATGATTACATATTCTGTATCATCGAACTCTCTTATGTGTGATCCTGTAGGCCCATTCTAATATCGGCAATGGATAACTCAATCTCATTGATTAATCCATAAGTCATTAGTGATCTCTAGTAAGACATTGACTACCCAATCTAGAACGGAGGATCGAATGGTAATTCAACACAACCTTCAGAGCATACAATATACGATCCTCTACATAAATATCCCGTTTGGTATAAGGCATGAAACCATCATCCTTATTTAGCTAAACTTTTACTTGATCTCTTAGTGACACTGAATTTCATAAAGAAAATGATAACACTTATCATTTTTTGGGCACGACCATTCACTTCTCAGTTCACTATCAAGTGGCCAAGATATCATCTCTCACTTAAGCGAGATTTGTAGTCTAATCACGTCACTCACATATCTTAGCGTGATTCATAGCATACCCAATTATACCCGTACTTGGAAACTTGTTATGGCCCGATTAGACGTATATCAAAGTACACTACTTTTCATTTAAAACCATGTAGTGATTTATGGTCTAAAGATTCTAGTATGAGTACTACTCAAAAGAATCACTCATGATCTAAGTAGTCCATGAAGTGTTTTTTTTTTTGTCGGATCAATCCAATGATATGTTCCTGATGCGATTCATTTTATACATATTTTTTACTTATTTTTAGCCTAGTTTTGAGTTATCTACGAACAAATTCTCAATCTATTCGTAGGATAAAAATATTAGTTACGGCTCTACTTGTGTTAATTGCAGGTTAAATATGCATGAAATGGAGACCATAGAAAACCACACTTTAGACTTAGCATTTTGAGTAGAATAAAGGATTCTCAAGCTAGAAAGAAGGACACGGCCAGCAGGCAACATCTTCACTTGAGCATGAAGTTCACCAAGTCTAGTGAAATTCAGTGTTTGACGACCATGAGCTGAAGACGTCCAGTTTACTACACCATCCACTGGACGCGACCATGACAAGGGCAATTAACACTAAAGTAAAGCAGCATGAGTTTAAGAAGACGTCATGGCCTCTCGATGAAAGTGTTCGACTGTTTCAACGTGACGATCACCAAACGCCAGTGTCAGAAGTGCTTAAAAAGATGACAATAAGAAAATGCAGTGTCTAGTGAAGCCAAGTTCAACCCTTCAGTGTATAGTGACCGAGACAGAACACTTCCATGTGACGCTTAACTGAAGCTACCGTCAGCTGAGCATCTGACCATCATCACCGGCAAAGGCAGTGGGAAGTTTCCAAAAGAGCAGCTAGTACACAGGTGATATGGTTTATTTTATACATATTTTTACTTGATTTTAGCTTAGTTTTGAGCTACATATGGACAGAATTATAATGTGTTTATATGTTAAAGATACTAGTTACTTGTGTTGATTGCAGGGTAAATATGCATTGAATGAAGACTGCGGAAGACCGCATTTCAGACTTAGCATTTGGATCAGACTAAGGATTCTCAAGACTTGAAGGAAAGACATGGCCAGCAAATGATAACTTCAATTGAGCGTGAAGTTCACTAAGTCTAATAAAATCCAGCGTTTGGCAACCGTGAGCTGAAGACGTCCAGTTCACGACATCGTTCCCTGGAAGTGACCCTGACAGAGTGAAGTAATGTTGAAGTGAAGCAGCAAGAGTTCAAGAAGACATCACGGTCTTTTGATAACAGTGTCCCTTGATGGTCAGAATATGACCGATCACTAAACGCTAGCGTCAGGAACACGTGAGAAGATGACTATCAAAAAATGCAGCGTCTTGTGAAGTTAAGTTTAACCCTTCAGTGTACGGTGACTAAGACAGAACACTTCCATGTGACGCTCAGATGAAGCTACCATCAGCTAAGCGTCTGATCATCATCACCGATATGGGCATCGGGCAGAACCTAAAATGACACTTAGTATGCCGACGACAGCTACGGGCAGGACCACAGGAGATAAGAAGTACACATTACACCTAAGTGTTCCTGCCCGAGGAGATAAGAAGCACAATGACAAAGGAACCATGTGGATAAGTATGCCCAGAATAGTGCCGCAGGCTACTTTAACCGTTTTTGAACTTTGCAGGGATACTTTTACAATTGGTTGTCAGTGATTGCCACCTGGAAGATGCCAAGAAACCAACTTACAATTCTTAGCCACCAAACAATCCAGAAATTTCCATTTTAGTCATCCAACATTTTCATTCACTAGATTTTCTTTATAAATAGCAGTAGTTAACTCCAAACTCAAGAAGAAGAGACAGTAGGGAGTAAGGAGTAGTAGTTGAGTTTGGAGTTTTTTTCCCTTGTAACTTGTTACTTAGGTTGTTTTATTCAAAACTCTTTTCTTTTTTATTCATGTTATTCATTACATATGAGTGTTGATATAGAACCGATGAGGTTCTAAGTTCTTGCAGGGATTTTTATTCCTCTAAATAAGGTAGAGGTAAGGTGGAAGTCTCACTTACAAATGTGCACTAAAGTGGGTTTGATAGTGCGGAACTACATGTCTAAGCCTTTTTGCCGGCTGATGAGTGGAATAGGCTGCTATATAAAACCTGCTGAGCACTCCATTGTATTTGAGCTTCCATTGATTCTGTTTACAGTGCGTATTGTAGTGTAGGTTATCAGTTAAACTAATAGTTCGAGTAGATAGTGATGTGAGGAGGTCATATAAGTCTTTATCATGGCAGTATCGTACAAATTAAGGGGTAGTGATAGCACATGATTGGAATTCTGATTAGGAAATCGTAATTGATACTACTGTAGAAACCAAAGACCCCGTGTTATCCAGAGATGAGCAGAGTTGAAACGATTGTAGGGAAATCTTAATTGATATAACCTTAGCGATCAGTACACTGTGAATCTCAGAGCTTAGCAAGAGTCAAAATGCTGTTGGAAAATCTTGATTGATAATACCTCAGCAACAAGTTACTCTGCTAAGCCCAAGGGTTCAGCAGAATAGGAATGCTTTTTGGGAAGTCTTAACAGACGATACCTCAGCAGCCAACTATTCTGGAGAACTCTTGAGTTTACAAGACAAGAATGCTTGGGGAAGTCTTAAATGATAATACGTTAGCCACTACTTCTCTTGTGGAACTCATAAATGAACAAGAGTCAGAATGCTTGTAGGGAGATCTTGATTGATAATACCTTAGCAACTATAAACTCTGTTCATTCGAGTTCTGGTATGATCTATATGTGATAAAGAAATCCAATCCCCTTGTCAGGAAGACTGGTTGGATTGGTGCTAGGTCATACACAAGAGCAACCGAGGACTGTATGGTCGATTGGTGGATCGATAGTGAAGTACGTGACACAGGTGTTGTTCGAGTTGAGTCAGAATTGTGCTCCACTGCACATTCTTGATCTTGGATGTTAAGAAGCTGAACCTTTCTTGTCATCTGCAAGCTATAATCAGAGCCTCTATTCCTACAGGGGAGTAGAAATCCCAACTCTCATCCATTGTTTTCTTTATTCTTTCCATTTCCTTAAATAATGCTAATATTCCCATCGTTTTTGAACTGCTTACTTTATTGCTGGATATCTATTATGTTTTTACTATATTTTTCTAACTTGGAAACATAATCCTACCAGCCATTCTCTGTGGATCGATTGTATACTACTTCATTTTGTGGTATTCAGTTTATAAATTATTAATTCTGAGCAGTATACGACACTAAATCTGTCAAATCAGAATTTTGGCACCGTTGCCGTAGAGCGGTTGCCAGGATTTTGTTTTAGGATAAGTTAGAAACTTAGGTAGAAGGTATAGTAGCTAGTAGTAAGTAAACAACACATTTTTTTTATGTAGTTACTTTTAATTCCAAGTTGCAATGATGGATCTTCCACATGCTTTATTTTGTAGCTAGGAAACAACTGACTGTGTTGCCGCAAGTTCTAAACCAATGCTATTTGGAGAACTCTTCGGGTTTAGTTATGAAGAGTTAGTGAGGCAATATGGGGTTGAAAATGAGAAAATTGACTCTGGAAGGAGTGCAAATCGCAATAGTGACCTTAGGACTCACCAGCTAAATAGCATAGAAAGGGAGATAGATAATTTACAGGCAAAAGTGAGCTGGTTAGTAAAGATTCACAACCAGAGGTTGGAATTGATGAAGGAAAGGGAGCTTAAGGAATTGAGGGAGGAGAAATTGAAGCAACACATCTCTGACCCCTATTCAAAGCTAGATCAACAGGAAAATTTCATCGAAAGTGAAGAAATGGCACATCCCAAAATGAATTGGAAAAATTTCAGAGTGAGGCACACAGTAACTGGACAAGGGTAGTCTCTGTTGAAGAAACCCTCAGTGATCTCATGACTGGATGATGGACAGCTGGAATGCTGAACCCTATGAAGTAAATACTAAAGCATGTGTAGAGTCGTAACCGGCTTGTGTTCTGCCTAAATCACTCAGAAAAAATGAATATTGGAGTAACTTAAAGGCTAAAAATGCTGAGGCCTATGAATTCATCTATATTGGAGCAGTAGTTCAGAACTCAGAAATGAGCAATGAAGGGCTGTTCTCTGAACCTATTGAAAAAGAACTCTAAGAATATTCACCTGGTGATTCAGAAGGAAACACAGCCACCTACTGTAGAGGATGATGTAGTTAAGATTTGCCAAACAATTTTTGCTGCTTGTCATGCCAGTAAAAATTTGGCAGAAAACAGTGAGAATCATGAAGAGGTGATAGGCACATCACTTGCATATAAGAGCAAGTCAAATGATCAGCACACACACACACCCAAGTGCAGAAATGTAAGATGAAGGAATGTTCTGAAAACCACAACGGGAAAGCAGAAGACTGGTGGTGAAAATTGTAGTAATTGGAGTAAGGAAACCAGGAATAACCTTGAAGGCTCATCTTTATGGGATCAAGATGATGAAAATGCACATTTTATGTGGAAGAGGAAAAAGATGAGGGACTTCGAAGTACATATGGTCAGGATTCTCAACACCCTGGACTATATCCTGGAGGAGCTCCAACAGCTTAAGGTAAGGAAAGTGCAATTATAGTCTAAAGGGAAACAGGTTGAAGGAGAAATGACTGGAATCATGGATACAGAAACAAGTGAACAAAAGAAATCCAAGGTCAAAAGGAAGCATAAAGAAATAGACAAAGACAAGGACATATTCCAATATAGCCGGGAAACAGTCACTTGGAC
Source organism: Knoxia roxburghii (assembly GCA_030378225.1). NCBI lineage: Eukaryota > Viridiplantae > Streptophyta > Magnoliopsida > Gentianales > Rubiaceae > Knoxia > Knoxia roxburghii. Next base: position 21,282,227 of record CM059415.1, on the reverse strand, counting down.
TTCAAACTGTGCAACCAGAAAGCCTCAGGTTGCACAAAGACTTAAAGGATCATGAATTACTGCTTGGAATAGTCATGCTGGAGACTATAAATCCACAGTGCTACTGGGAGGCAACCCAGATATCTAATTTTTCTTTTTTCCAGTTTAGAGTCAGGGTCGAGTTACAGTTAATAAAAAGGAATTATATTTCATGAATGAAGAAGAAAAGGGGCAGGCCAGACAGAAGAAGTCTTCAAGATTGCAGTAGCCTATCCACTAAACATCTGCAACAGAGAAGATTCCTTTTTCACTCTGAACTCTACTTCATTTTCCGTGCCATTATTTGCTTCTCTTATATGTTTTGAGTCAGTCGAGTTGGTGGGGAATTATGTTTTGCTTTCGACATGCCACTTCTCTCACACACAACACCTAAAATTTCTAATTATGCATAATACAAGTGTGGGGGAGTAGGTATAACTCTAAAATTGTTATCATTATGCTACTTGGTTATGGAATTGGATTGTGGATAAGTCCTTAACTTTAAAATGAATTTTCTTTCAAAATGATCATGCTTTAAATTTTTTTCTAAATTAAAAATATTTTCTTAAAACCCTTATGAGCCTATCTTTATATGCCTTAGTAATGTATAAGTTGGCCTTTAGTAATTAGGATAGTGACATGCTCTTTTCGTTGTATAAGTTTTAGGCAAACACATCAAAATAAATTTACAAATAAACAAAAACTAAATACTAAAACTATAGTAATTAAGGTTTCGTTCCCATACGAATGTGGTCTTGATTGATGTAGATGTTGGGTTCAAGTCCTTACTTACTAAGGTTTTTAGTAGTTACTAGCCTAACAATCTAATAAAACAAATGGTAAAATGGGGATTATGGGTGAGTCATACAAGTACTAAAACAAAATAAAAGATAGTAATGGGGATAAAGGCGAAAAATCATACAACAACCAAGATCCAATGAGCTATTGATGAGCAAAGTCTCATGCAAAACGGCCATTCACAATGATAATGCTATCCCTATTGCACATATAAGGACTAAAATAGCCAATAATAGAAATAGGGTCGTCAATCCTATCTATTATCAATCATCTACTTCCCCACATAAATGATAAGTAAAATCATCAACTTTTATGTAACAAAATTTAACTAGATACACAAAATAAGGTGAGGCCTTTTGACCATAAAGGAACAAAAACTCCCAACTCTTGAGATTTTATCATTAAAAAACAAAACTTCTCCATTAAATCTATGAATATATTTTACATCACATGGAAATTCACTACCCCCTATCACTTAGAAGGATAGATTTCCCTAGAATCTACTTAGAACATGGTTGTTTTAAAGATAATTCGTAGTGTGTGCATGAAAAAGGTGAAGAAGTGTGTGTTTCTTCCTCCCTAAGTTACTCTCCCTAAAACTATGAAAAACCTACTAAAGTGTAATAGTATGTGTCTTTACAAGAGACCTTGGCCATTAAGAAAGGTTCCAGAGGGCTAAAATTAGAGTTACATAAGTTAAATCATGCCAAGGGCAAATTTAGATTTTCAGCATTGATGACCAAGTGGCGGCGGCGTGTGGACGTCGAGGTCAGCGGCGATCAGGAGCCAGCACCTGGTGGATGCCGGTCTCGGTCTTCATCTCTCTTTTTGCTCTTTTCCAAATTCTTCTCTTTAAGCTCAGATTCTACTTGTTTTCTTACTTTTCCCAGCAAAAGTCTTTAAGTTTGCTCCAAAATCTCCAATATACCTTTTCACTACAAGATCATGCAAATCAACTATAAGTGCATTGAAAGCTCATAAAAAGTATCATATTCATTGAAAATCAACTAAAAGTAAGCTAAATGTGCATAATTTTGGGTCATAAAAAGGTATATTTTGGAGTCATGTCACACCCCCACACTTAAGACTTTGCTTGTCCTCAAGCAAACTAACGAAGAAAACTAATAAAAGTGAGTCCAAAATAAAATAATTAGCTATAAGATGGTTTTTCTTACCCCTTCAAGCTAAACATGAAAAGCATGCACTCACTTTGCAATCATGATGTCATATAACTTCCACAATCAAGCAAAAACAAGTATGATATGAATTCTCAATCAACATTAATTGACCTTATCACCTCACACTATCAAAGATTAACTCAATAACGCTCATAGTGTATAGGCTTTGACAATTTCAATACGCTCAAGTCAATTGATGAAAGATATTCAATTATAAGTTTGACTCAAGATCACATTGCCACCCGCCTATTGCGAATGTAACACATTGATAAAAAAAATTTTATTAGGTATAACGGGGCTAAAAAGATTGGCTAGGGACAAGATGTTAGGATTGAATACGTAAGCTATGCTTGTATTGTACATTTTCCTAGTTAATATATCGATTTAATGTTTTGGTTAAATTTGTTGTGCATATATTTGTCCATTTATATTATTGAAAGATTATCTCCCGGGCCTAGCCAGAAACTCACTTTCGTGCTATGCATTCCAGAATCGAAATCTCTGGCCAGGCCTAGACTCTAGCACAATTACTATTCCAACCCTTGCTTGAAATAACATTGTGCAGGATCTTGGTTTGCACTTATTCGATTTATCACGCAACAAAAATTCTTAATTAAGCGAAAACATAAGAATTATACCTTTGAAGCGTGTACTCAGGTGATTCTCTAGTATGCCTCAAGACCTTGATTGCACGTTGTGTGGGCAACGATTTAGCAACCAATTGATCAGCTAATCACCCAATCCACCAGCCAGAAAATTCCAGCACCACTGCACCTGGCACATACAATAAACGCACCGCCCGGAGAGAGAGATAAAGCTACACTTTGATGCCAAAATTCAATAAAAATTTTGGCTGCCTCAAGCCTTGAAAAATCTGAATTTCAGAGAGAGATTTTTCTCTCTCTAAGTTTTATTGTCTTGAAAACTTATTGAATTGTGTGTCTTGAATAGCTAATCCCTTGTCTATATATAGAGTTACAAGAGAGACCCCAAGTTGGTTTAGGATTGGCCTTTCTACTGGGTTTCTGTTTCCTTCAATTATGTTCTTGGACTGATACACATCCAACTGATATAGGGATTCACTTATCCCAATCCAGTTCCTGATATGATTCACAACCAACTGATACAGGGATTCACATATCCCAAACCAGTTCCTGGTACGATTCACAACCAATTGACACAAGGATTAATTATTTACTTAATTAATTAAATCTACCTTTGTCAATAACCCAATACATAATTAATCGTACCACTAACGGATTAATTATGACACTACTATCCACACCAGAATTGCTTCTGGAACAACTTAATTAATTTATATTCATAATCTCTCCACATCAAAGATATAGTGCTGTTAATTTATTAATTTACTGATAAATTAATTTATTAACTTCACCCAACCCACCGAGATTATTTGCCACAATAGACCTCACCCATTGGCAGATCAAAGTACACTATGTCAAATCCTCATGCCCGCTCGAGTCTAGGGATTAAGAGATAGAATACCAAGAACGATTTGTCTATTAAATCAGTACAAGACAAATAATTCCTAATGGTCAAGTTCAATATGCCCCGGGCATATCTATATGATTCAATTAGTTTAGACAAACCAATTATCCGAATTACATAATAACCTAAATCGACAGTTTGTCCAAAGCTGTCTCGGTTACGAACCTTATTTATATATTATGTCTTTCAATGAATGATGAGATCTACTGTGTCATACAAGATACCTCATCATCTACTTACATAATATAAATGGACATATCATGCACAACAAAATATAACCAAAACATAAATCGATATATTAACTGGGAAATGTACAATACAAGCATAGCTTATGTATTCAACTCCAACAATCTCCCACTAATACTTAAGCTGTGCTTTAAGTATACAACTACATTAAACTCTTATACACTTTGCTACTATATATCTAGCAAAACTGTCATGGCTCTCCTAAGTATCTGATTCCTATGCCCTCCACGTGAGCCTCAAAGACTTTGAAGTCAATGTCTTCGTGAACGGATATGCAAAGTTATCTTCTGATTCTATCTTAGCCAAGACCACGTCTTCTCTCTTTACGATGTCTCGTATCATGTGGTACTTGCGCTGTATATGTTTACTCGCCTTGTGGGCTCGTGGTTCCTTCGAGTTTGCTACTGCACCATTGTTATCACAATACACCGTGATAGACTTTTGCAAAACAGGAATCACAAGTTCTTGAGCCACACTATTTCCTTCGCTGCCTCTAATGATACAACGTATTCGGCCTCCATGGTAGAGTCCGCCACGCATTTCTGCTTGACACTCCGCCAAACTATGGCTCCACCACCTAGAGTAAACACATACCCTGAGGTAGACTTACTCTTGTCCCTGTCTCATTAGAAATCTGAATCTGTCTAACCTCGGGGTACCAGCTCAGGCGCCTGATATACCAGAACTTGGTCTCTAGTTCTGCGCAAATACTTGAGAATGTATTTTACTGCCTTCCAATGAGCTTTCCCGGGGTTACTCTGCTTACTATGCCAACGGCATAACAGATATCAGGCCTCATACACAACATGACATACATGAGACTTCCTACTGCCGAAGCATAAGGAACTGCCTTCATGGCCTCTATCTCCTCAACAGTCTTGGGAGACTATTTTTTAGATAGATGCACTCCGTATCTGAAAGGTAGAAAACCTTTCTTGGAGTTCTGCATGTTAAAACGGGCCATAATCGTATCTATGTACTAAGCTTGGGAGAGCGTTAACGAACGTTTTCTACAATCTCGAATTATCTTGATCCCAACGATATGTCCCGCTTCCCCTGAGTCCTTCATATCAAACTGCTTAGATAGCCATGCCTTTACGTCTGATAACACTTTCTTGTTGTTTCCAATCAATAGAATGTCATCTACGTAAAGCACAAGAAACACTACTGAGTTTCTATCACGTCTGCGGTGCACACATTGCTCATCCGGATACTGAGTAAATCCGTAGAACTAGATTACCTCATCAAATTGAATGTTCCAAGATCTGGATGCCTGCTTAAGTCCTTAAATGGACCTCTTAAGCCTGCAAACCTTATGCTCTTGGCCTTTTTTAACGAATCTCGCTAGTTGCTGCATGAAGATGATTTCCTCAAGACTTCCGTTCAGGAAAGCTGTCTTGACATCCATCTGCCAAATCTCATAATCTAAATGAGCAGCTATGGCCAAAAGATAAAAATCTGGATCGACTTAAGCATGGCTACCGGGGAGAAGGTTTCCTCATAATCGATTCCTTATTTCTGAGTATACCCCTTCGCCACCAGCCTAGCTTTAAAGGTTTCCACCTTCTCGTCAAGTCCTCTCTTACATTTGTAGACCCACTTACATCCGGCTTAAACCCATCAGCCAGGTCCATAAGCTCCCAGACTTGATTGTGGTCCATTGACCCCATCTCGGATATCATTGTCTTACGCCAAGATTCTGCATCTTTATCTCGGAGAGCCTCATTGTAGTTAACCGGGTCAGGTTCAGGCATGCCTGGGACTAGGTCTGAGGCCTCTCCTACGCCAATGAACCTATCAGGCTATCTCACAACCCTCCCACTACGACGAGGCACCACCTGTGTAGGCGCATCATCTGTGATCTCATGTGCAGTGTGTGGTGTATCTACTTGTGCTGGTGCATCAGGATTAGTAGTTTGTCTTCTAAACTTTTCTAGTACTATCTTACTCTTGGGCTTGTGATCTAAGATATAGTCTTCATCCAAAAATCTAGCATTGGTACTTACCACCACTTTCTGATCTTTAGGACTATAAAATAGACCACCTTTCGTTCCCCTAGGATATCCTACAAACAGCATTAATTCTGTTCTCGTATCTAACTTAGCTACATCTACCTTAAGCACATGTGCTGGGCAACCCCAAATTCTGAGATGTCTTAGACTAGACTTTCGCTCGTTCCACAACTCTACTGGGGTTGAATGCACGATTTTAGATGGTACAAGATTAAGAATATACATCTCCGTTTCTAAGGCATATCCCCAGAACGAATTTGGCAAATCACTATAGCTCATCATCGACCTAACCATTTCCATGAGAGTCCGATTCCTTCTTTCTGTTACACGGTTCTGCTGTGGCATGCCAGGTGCAGACAACTGAGACTGAATTCCGACCTCACTGAGGTATTCTCGAAATTCATGGGACAGGTACTCCCTACCACGATCTGACCACAGTGTCTTGATACTCTTACGATGATGCTTCTCCACATCTGCCCAAAACTCTTTGAACTTGCCAAAGCACTCGGACTTGTGACGCATTAGGTAAATATACCCGTACCTTGAGTAGTCATCCGTGAACGTCAGGAAATACTCAAACCCACCTCGTGCTTGGACCGGCATTGGTCCACACAAGTCAAAATGAATTAACTTTAATACTTCTTTAGCTTTATAACCTTTTGCTTTAAAATGTCTCTTGGTCATTTTTACCTTCCAAGCAAGATTCGCAGGTTGCATAATTGTCAATCTCTAATGAACCTAAAGGTCCATCATTGACCAACCTCTGAATTCTACTAAGGTTTATATGACCTAGCCTGAGATGCCAAAGATAGGTTTGATTCATTTCAGAAGGTTTCTTCCTTTTATTAATGTTAGATAAAAAGCTATCTATTTCTATGTTTTGCACAACAGGGGAGTTAGAATTAACCACAAATAAATTGTCAGCCAATGAACCATAACAAATAAGTTTTCCATTTCTTCTAATAAATACAGACTCATCAGAAAAAATAAACTTATAACCGTTATTCAAGAGTTTAGAAACCAAAATAAGGTTCTTTCTAAAACTCGGTATATAAAGACAATTAACTAATTCTAATATACAATTTTCAAAATTTAAATTGACCACTCCCACTACTTCTACTGACACTCTTGTAGTGTCGCCCATGTAGATGTCCAGCTCGCCCTCTCTAAGCTTCCGGGTTACTTAGAACCCTACAAAGAATTACAAACATGATCAGTGGCGCCTGAATCCACACACCAAGTATCTATGGGAATCACCGCTAAACATGTCTCAGTAATTAGGCAGAAACTATCATACCTTTAAGCTTTTGACAATCCGCTTTCCAGTGTCCCGTTTTAACGCACTTTAAGCACTTGCCTTTGGGCTTGCTCCTCTTTGCGATTTCAGGCTTCACAGCAAGTTTCTTGCATTCTTCTTCTTCTTATTCTTCTTGACTTTAGGCACAAAAAAAGAACATGAAGCCTTAACTGCGACCAAAGCATGCTTCTTCTCGTGGAAGATGCCTTCGGCCGCCACCAAATTAGTTAACAGCTCGGGTAAAGTATAAACTCTTTGGTTCATATTGTAATTGACCCAAAACTGCTCAAAACAAGAGGGTAGACTCTGGAGGATAAAATGTATCTGAATTTCTGGGTCAATTTCTCCCCTCAACTCCTCTACTTTATTGATGTGACTGATCATGTGTAGTACATGATCTCTCACTGATCCGCCCTCAGCCATCTTTGTGTTCATTAACTTTCTCATGTCTGCTTGCCTAGCAGTCCTGCCTTGATGTGCGAACATCTCCCTCAGGTGAGCCATCATGTTGAAGGCAGAGACCATGGGATGAAGCTGATGTTGCATCACATTTGACACAGAGGCCAAAATATCGCACTGCGCCATCTCATCCGCTTTTCTTCACCTAGCATAGGCATCCCTATCCTCTCAAGGAGAGTCCTCATCAGGCACATCTGGACATACTTCGGTGAGCACAAACTTATACTGCTCAGTCGTCAAGACAATGTCCAAGTTATGACTCCAGTCGACATAGTTGGTTCTAGTTAATTTTTTGTCTTTCAAAATAGCAGCTAAGGGGTTGAATGCCATATCGTTAAAAACTGTAAAATAAATAAACAGACAATGTTTCAGTTATTAAGTTTAGAATTTTGAAAATAAGGAAATTCTATCAATAATTGACTTCCCTCAAAATAATAATCTTAATCCACCAACATCTCAATCACTGGGATTCTCGCAAGCCACGCAGTGTGGACGTTTATGCTAACCCACATTCATTTGAGAAGAACCAAGTTCATTAACTACACTATCTGACCAAACGATCTATTGATCAATGTAGCTAATAGTCAGTGCTTTCAGCCGTACAAATAAGCAGCGTAACCTCGAGGGAGGGATACTGTAGATCGTACACTAAGTGTGTCCTATTACGTGACTTCTGAGTTTGTTACCTCAGGATAGTGCGCCTCAGATGGAGATGGTGTCGTATTTCTCTTAGTTAAACTTACTCTAGTCATCTTACTCAGAAATTCATAATATAGCGATCTCGGGGCTGGACTTATTCAAATGGAGGAAGGCCCTAATGCCAACGCGCAAGCCCACCCACATCGCATATAAATTCGTAATGGTGGCTGTGGGGATATTAAACCAACCCGCTCCCACTTAGATTTCCAAATTGATGGTTTTTCTAGTTTTAACATTCAATTAACTAACCCTAAGTTATATGCAACCATAAAACCAACATGCTTTAAAATCATGCATCAAAAATACAACATAAAAATAAAGCATAAAGATTAAAACAATAAATACGGGAAATAAATATGAAAAATAAATTTCCTGACTATCATGGTTTTAATCGTTTCCATCTTCTGCCTTGATCTCGTGTCCCGTCACGCAACTCGATGGATAGAGTCTTGAACTTCAAAAAACAAAAAACTAGAGGAAAAATGGGCCAAAATGCGACCCGAACGGGCCACATGCGCGTAGCGTGTTGTGCATGCCGCGCACACATACGCTACCCACATGGGCCGCGCTGCTGCTGCGCGCTGGCGCAGCTTCTTGCTGCGCCGCTCGGCAGCCCCGCTACTGCTATCGGCGGTTACCGGCGGTGGCTCCTACCGGCGAGTCATCGCTAGCACCACCCCTTCCTCCAATCCCTCTTTTGCTTTTTTCCCACACTATTTGGTCTTCTTGCAATTCGTTCTGAGTTTTCCTGAGTTTCTACGAATTAACGATAACCCAAAAACCCACGAATTCAAGTCGCCCACCATAATGCATTCAATTACAAAAAATTAACTACAAGGCTTTCTAGGAAAATTAAAGAATCAAAATTACATAGAAAAAAATCCTACTACAGATTTGATCTAATCCTACACGCCTTCCAGCACGTGGTTATACTATTACAAACATTCATAATAAAATCAAATCCGGACATGTCCCGGAGTTTAATTAAAACCCATACAAACATAACTATAATAGTCGGTATTTCTTAACCACCTGCAAATAAAACCATGTAATAAATCGAACAAGCACAAAACCCAAAACCAGGCTCTGATACCAATTGAAAGATTATCTGCCTGGGCCAAGCCAGAAACTCACTTTCGTGCTATGAATTCCAGAATCAGAATCTCTGGCCAAACCTAGACTCTAACACAATCGCCATTCCAACCCTTGCTTGAAATAACATTGCGCAGGATCTTGGTTTGTACTTATTCGATTTATCACGCAACAAAAATTCTTAATTAAGCAGAAACATAAGAATTATACCTTTGAACCGTGTATTCAGGTGATTCTCTAGTATGCCTCAAGACCTTGATTGCACGTTGTGTGGTCAACGATCTAGCAACCAATTGATAAGCTAATCACCACAATCCACCTGCCAGAAAATTCCAGCACCGCTGCACCTGACACATACAATAAACGCACCGCCCAGAGATAGAGATAGCTACACTTTGCTACCAAAATTCAATAAGAATTTCGGCTGCCTTAAGCCTTGAAAAATCCAAATTTTAGAGAGAGATTTTTCTCTCTAAGTTTTATTGTCTTGAAAACTTATTGAATTGTGTGCCTTGAATAGCTAATCCCTTGTCTATATATAGAGTTACAAGCCCCAAGTTGGTTTAGGATTGGCCTTCCTACTGGGCTTCTGTTTCCTTCAATCATGTTCCTGGACTGATACACTAAAATACTAATGCCAAAATAAAGCCGTGTAATAAATCAAACAAGTATAAGACCGAAACCAACGCTTTTGTATATAGGAATTTATGTACTGTGACGAAGACGTTATTTTGGGTAACTTATATTCGTGGGTTTTGGTTTATTGTAATTTTGGGTGATTCCTAATTACGGAGTAAACCGAGAAAACCCGGGCGAATCGAGAGGAATCCAAATAACGAGTGGGAGCGACACGACGGGAAGTGTCACCGAGGCGTCAAGGAATCAACGATAGAGAAGGCCATAATAGTCGGGAAATTTTATTTTATTTAATTTCCCGTATTTATGATTTTTTCGTTGATTGTGTGATTTTCGTTTTATTTTGTATGAACGAAATTCAAACCAAATGTTTTTCAAAAAGGTAATGTGCAATTAACTAAGGTAGATTATTCGCATATTAAAACTCCAACGGTTTTATGGGTGCGAATATCCATAGTTAAGATATTGCATGTTAAAACGTAAAAATCCTCAAATTAATTACATTCGCGAGTTTTGGTTTAATCGTAATTTTGGGTGATTCCTAATTACGTGGGGTTTTGGTTTATCGTATTTTTGGGTGATTCCTAATTACGTAGAAAACCGAGAAAACCCGGATTTTGGTTTATCGTAATTTTGGGTGATTCCTAATTACGTAGAAAACCGAGATAGAAAACCGAGAAAACCAAGGCGAATTGAGATTAATTAAAAATCTAAGTGGGAGCGGGTTGGTTAATAGCCCCATGGCCTCCATTACGGGTTCATTGGCGATGTGGTTAAACTTGCGTGCTGGCTTAGACCTTCCTCCCTATCGGATGAGTTTTCAATCACAGATATCGCTGGAATGAATTTCTAAAGGGATGACTATAGTGCGTTTAATTGGGAAAAGTTGCGACACCCTCGCCATCCGAGGCGCATTAGTACCCTAAGTAACAAACTTAGAAGTCACGTAATGGCATACACTTAGTGTACTGTTTATAGTATCCCTCCCATCGAGGTTACGCTATTTACGTGTACGGCTAAAATTATCGACTATTAATTTCATTGATCATAAGATTGTTGGTCAGATAATGAAATTAATGAACTTCGGTTCTTCTCGAATGAATGTGGGTTGGTGTAGACGTTCACCCATCGTGACCTGCGTTAATCCCGGTGGGAGAGATGTCGGTAGAAGATTATATTTCTTTTCTGAGGATTTTTCAATATTTTTGAAAAAGTATACTGAGACTTGTTTTTTTTATTATTTTTCAGTTGATATGTCGTTCAACCCGCTAGCTATCATTCTGAACCAAAACAAACTCACCGGTCCTAATTACATTGATTGGAAATGAAACCTGGACATTGTCCTAACCGCCGAGGGTTATAAGTACGTGCTCACTGAGGAGTGCCCCCCTAAGCCCAGTGAGGATGCCACACCTGAGCAGCGAGAGCCATATACGAGGTGGCAGAAGGCTGATGAGATGACCAGGTGCTACATCTTGGCTTCTATGTCGAGTGTACTGCAGCACCAGCATCAGCAGATGACCTCAGCCTACGATATGTTGCTCAACCTCAGGGAGATGTTTGGACATCAGGGTAGGGCGGCCAAGCAGTCAGCTATGAGGAAACTCATGAATGCTAAGATGGCCGAGGGCACTTCAGTGAGAGATCACGTACTGGGCATGATTGGTTGCATCAATGAGATTGAGGTATTGGGAGGTGAGATTGATGGGGAAACCCAGGTCGATTTCATCATTCAGAGCTTGCCTCCTAGTTTTGAGCAGTTTCGATTGAACTATAATATGGGGAATCTCTCATATTCACTTTCTGAGCTCATGACTGCATTGGTGTTTGCTGAGAGCCTCTTCGCAGAGAAGAAGCAAGCCTTGGCTACTGTTGGTCCCTCAGGTTCCTCTGCTGGGCCCAAAGCCAGGAAGCAAAAGAGAAAGAGAGGCCAGAAAGCAAGAGCCAGTCATGGACCCAAGGCAGGCATTGCCAAGAAGCAGAAGCCAAGAGGAAAGTGCTTCAGATGTGGCAAAACAGGACATTGGAAGAAGGACTGCCCGAAGCCTCGAGGTATGTGTAAATTTTTCCTAGTCACTGAGACGTGTTTAGCGGCGATTCCCACGGATACTTGGTGTGTGGATTCAGGAGCCACTGATCACGTTTGTAATTCTTTGCAGGGGTTCCAAGTGACCCGGCTGCTTAGAGAGGGAGAGTTGCAGGTCTACCTTGGGGATACTACTGGAGTTTCTGTGGCTGCAGTGGGAGTTATTAGTCTTTATTTTTCAGACTCTATTTTACTTTTAAAGGATTGTCTTTATGTACCTAGTTTTCGAAAGAACTTGCTTTCGGTTTCGAAACTTGTTTTGGATGGTTATAAGTGTGTATTTTCTGACGGTTCAGTTTTTATAAGAAAATGCCAGAAACTTATATGTTTCGGTACATTGGTTGACAATCTGTTTTTAATCAAGACTTACTCCACAGTTATGCAAAACACAGAAACTAGTAACTCATCACCGAATCATAATAAGAGAAAGGAATCTTCCCCTTTGAATCAGACTTATCTTTGGCACCTGAGACTAGGTCATATCAACCTTAGTAGGATTCAAAGGTTGGTCAAGAGTGGGTCTTTGGACTTACTAGATATTGACACCTATTCGACCTGTGAGTCCTGCTTGGAGGGTAAAATGACCAAGAGGACTTTTAAGGCGAAGGGGTATAGGGCCAAAGAGGTTTTAGAGCTGATTCATTCTGACGTGTGTGGGCCTATATCAGTTCAGGCTAGAGGTGGTTATGAGTATTTCGTGACTTTCACGGATGATTACTCTAGATATGGATACATATACCTGATGCGCCACAAGTCTGAATGCTTTGGCAAGTTCAGAGAATTCAAGGCAGAGGTGGAGAACCATCTGGGTAAGAGTATCAAGTCACTGCGGTCTGATCGCGGTGGCGAATACCTCTCTAGTGAATTTAGGACCTATTTGTCAGAGGAGGGTATTCAGACCCAGTTGTCTGCACCTGGCACACCCCAGCAGAATGGTGTAGCAGAGAGGAGGAACAGGACTCTTATGGAGATGGTTAGATCGATGATGAGTTACAGTGAGTTGCCTACCTCATTTTGGGGTTATGCCTTAGATACAGCTTGTTTTATCCTCAACCTTGTGCCATCTAAGTTTGTGCCTACAACCCCAATAGAGTTGTGGAGTGGACGAAAGCCTAGTCTGAGACATCTCAGGATTTGGGGTTGTCCAGCATATGTGCTCGAGGCAGATGCAGGCAAGTTAGAGGCGAGATCCAAGGTTATGCTGTTTATAGGCTACCCCAAAGGAACGAGAGGTGGTTTATTTTATAGTCCTCAGGATCAGAAGGTGGTGGTCAGCACCAATGCCAGATTTCTTGAGGAGGACTATATTTTAGATCACAAGTCAAGCAGCGAGGTAGTATTGGAAGAGCTTAGAAGTCAGTTCACTATTCCAGATGCACACGTACAGGAAGACACACCACAAGAGACTGCACACACTATCACAGATGATGCTCTTACACAGGCTGCGCCTCGTCGTAGTGGGAGGGCAGTGAGATAGCCCGAGAGGTACATGGGTTTGGGTGAGTCTTCGGACTTTATCCCTGGTGCTCATGAACCAGACCCAGTTAACTACAATGAGGCTCTCCAGGATAAAGATGCAGTTTCTTGGCAGAGAGCGATGATTGCTGAGATGGGTTCTATGGACTCAAATCAAGTCTGGGAGCTGGTAGACCTTCCTGATGGGTTTAGGCCTATTGGGTGCAAATGGGTCTACAAGCGAAAGAGAGGATCTGACGGGAGGGTTGAGACCTTCAAGGCTAGGCTTGTGGCGAAGGGGTATACTGAGAAAAAAGGGATCGATTATGAGGAGACCTTTTCCCCGGTAGCTATGCTTAAGTCGATCCGGATTCTCTTGGCCATAGCTGCTCATATGGATTATGAGATTTGGCAGATGGACGTCAAGACAGCTTTCCTTAATGGAAGTCTTAAGGAGACCATCTTTATGCAGCAACCAGAGGGCTTCATTGTTAAGGGCCAAGAGCACAAGGTATGCAGGCTTAGGAGGTCCATTTATGGACTTAAGCAAGCATCCAGATCTTGGAACATTCGTTTTGATGAGGTTATCCAGTCCTATGGATTCACTCAGTCTCCGGATGAGCAGTGTGTTTATAGCAGGCGTGATGGTGATATAGTGGTGTTCCTCGTACTTTATGTAGATGACATTCTTCTTATTGGCAACAGTATGAAGGTGTTGTCAGACGTAAAGGCATGGCTGTCCAGGCAATTCGATATGAAGGATTTAGGAGAGGCTGGACATATCCTTGGGATCAAGATTATTCGAGATCGTAGGAGACGTTCTCTGACTCTCTCTCAGGCATCCTACATAGACACGATTCTGGCCCGTTTTAACATGCAGAACTCCAAGAAGGGTTCACCACCTTTCAGGCATGGAGTGCATTTGTCTAAGGACCAGTGTCCTAAGACAGCTGAGGAGATAGATGCCATGAAGGCGGTACCCTATGCTTCTGCAGTGGGTAGCCTCATGTATGCTATGTTGTGCACGAGGCCTGATATTTGCTTTGCCGTTGGCATGGTTAGCAGATATCAGAGTAACACTGGGAAGGCTCACTGGGAGGCAGTAAAATGCATTCTCAAGTACTTGCGCAGGACGAGAGATTATGTCCTAGTTTATAGAGCGCAGGAGCTTGTACCATTGGGTTACACAGATTCGAACTTTCAAGGAGATTTGGACAAGAGTAAGTCTACCTCTGGGTTTGTGTTTACTCTAGGAGGTGGAGCCATAGTATGGAAGAGTGTCAAGCAGAAATGCGTGGCGGACTCTACCATGGAGGCCGAGTACGTTGCCGCTTCAGAGGCAGCGAAAGAGGCTGTATGGCTCAGGAGCTTCCTGATGGACTTAGATGTGGTTCCAGAGTTGCCTAGGTCTATCACAGTTTATTGTGATAACAATGGTGCAGTTGCTAACTCGAGGGAACCACGAGCCCATAAGGCGAGTAAACACATAGAGCGCAAGTACCACCTGATACGAGAGATCGTAAAGAGGGGAGACGTGATCGTGGCCAAGATAGCTTCAGAGGATAACCTTGCAGATCCTTTCACCAAGCCATTGATCCCAAAGGTCTTTGAGAGGCATGTGGAGGGCATGGGAGTCAGATTCTTGAAAGAGCCATGTGAGTGAGCTTAAAGGTGTTCTGGAGATTTCATTATGACAGCAGTGTAATAGCGGGTTGGACAGTTTTTGTGCTTCTTAGCATAGCTTTGAGTATTAGTGGGAGATTGTTAGTTTTGAATACAGAAAAGCTATGGCTTGTATCAAAAACTAATATCCACAGATGACATATCATTTTGTTTCAGTATAAATCTGTTCCTTTATATTATAGAACTAGATAACGGGGTGTCGACAAACACAGTAGATACCGTTATTGGTTAAAGTATTGATATATAAAAAGTATGCTCATAACCGAGATAGTCTGAACATACTATCGGTATAGGTTATTGTGTGGTTTGGAAATTGGTTTATCTAGACTAGTTTAAATCACACAGATATGCCCGGGGCATATTGAGCATGACTAGTTTGGATAGAATTGACTTGTACTGATCGGCGTAGTCAATTCGGTCCTAGTATTCCGTCTCTCAATCCCGAAATTGGGATGGGCGTGAGGGTTGGATGTCGTGTGCTTTGATTTGCCAAAGAGTGAGGTCAATTGAGGCCAATACCTCGGTAAGTTGGGTATGCGGTGTTTAGCTTCTTGCGTGCCTTTGCTAGTCGGAGGAATCCACGTACCGGTTTGCCGGGTTGATGGTGCTCCCGAGATGAGCTCGTAAGGTTATTATACTAAACCTGGCCAGTGAACTTTATGTTCGGTATAATAAAAGGTCGAGTGGTACTAATCTCGGAAACCAAGAAGTCGGTGAATTAATTTGTCAGTAAATTGATAAATCGACGAGCACTAGATCTTTAATGTGGGGAGATAGAAGAAATAATAATGGCGCGATGTAAAGTCGTTTTCGAGCGGTAGTTCCCTAATTGGTCCGTTAGTGGTACGACCGATTATGCGTTTGACTAATCGACAAGGTAAATTAATTAATCCGAAGGGTTTAATTAATATTTAATTGACAAAGTGAATTTAGAAATTAATTCGATTTTGAATTAATTAATTCTAAGGGTTCGATTAAATTAAATTAACAAAGTGGATTAAATAAATTAATTTAAAAGGGTCGATTGGAGTTGATTAGTCGGGAAGACTTAGCGGTCAACGAAAGTCAAATTTTAAGGCCTAACTCGAGAGCCCATTAGGTCTCCTTAGAAGCTCCTATAAATACAACATTTTGGGCAGCAAGAAAACCCTAAGGAAGAAACTTGGCAGCCAAGTTAGGCTAGAAAGAGAAAGTTTGGTCTAGAGAGAAAACGGTGTCTTCATCGTCAAGTTTTCTCTCGAAGTCGATCAAGAAAGCTTTCTTCTTTGTCAAGGAACTCAGCCCATGAATTAATAGAGCAGCCCGGACCCTTCTTCACTCAGCCCACTTGATTATTAGAGAAATCGGACTGTCCCTTCGATAATATAGCCGCTGGAATTTTCTGCAGTTTTTATTTTTCTGCGCAAGTTGTGCAGTAGTTTTGTCTGGCAGATTGCAGCTTAAGAATCGGGGTGCTGATCTGGCATTGATCGCTTGTTGATCTCCTCCTTTTTGGTCGGTGATCCAAGTGGTCTGCCGTGCAGATCGTGGCCGATCTTGGCTGTCCTTCCTCGCCGGCAGTTCGTGGGTTTAGCAAGAAAAAAACCAGCGGCTGGTTTTGGATTTTTCTGGGCAGCTTCAATTTGAGAAGGAAAAATTCTGGGCAGCTTCAATTTTGATAAAAAAAATTCTGGGCAGCTTAATTTTCAGAAAAAAATTCTGGGCAGATTTATTTTGAGTTTCTTGATAAGCAAGTTTCTTGGGTTTTCAATCGTATTGCCGTGGGTAGCTCCGTAGACGATAGCCCACACTATCTCGGAGTTTGTATTGGAGAATTCTTCGGATTTCTTGTGGATTTTGCGCTAAAAGATTTGGTTTTCTTTAAGCGAGGGACTTCGCTACAAAAGGTAAAATCTTTAAATTCCGCTTTAATTAAAGATTTAATTTTTTGTGTCCCGATTAATAAATTAAATAAGTATAAGCCTAGATCCATTCATGGGTAAACTAATTTGAGCCTGAGCTTGGTCGAAAGCTTCCGATTCTGGAATGCATAGCACGAAAGTGAGGTTTTCGATTTAGCCCGGGCTTGTTCAGTTTTCCTTCATACACATCCAACTGATACAGGGATTCACTTATCCCAATCCAGTTCCTGATATGATTCACAACCAACTGATACAGGGATTCACTTATCCCAAACCAGTTCTTGGTATGATTCACAACCAACTGATGCAGGGATTCACTAATCCCCAACCAGCTCCTGGTATGATTCACAACCAATTGACACAAGGATTAATTAATTATTTAATTAATTAAATCTACCTTTGTCAATAACCCAATACATAATTAATCGTACCACTAACGGATTAATTATGACACTACCATCCTACACCAGAATTGCTTCTGGAACAACTTAATTAATTTATATTCATAATCTCCCCACATCAAAGATATAATGCTCGTTAATTTATTAATTTAATGATAAATTAATTTATTAACTTCTTTAATTATGAGACTAGTACCACTCGACCTTTTTACTATACCGGACATAAGTCCACCAGCTGGGTTTAGTATAATAAACATAACGAGCTCATATCGGGAGCACCATCACCTCGAACGCACCGGTACATGGTTTCTTTTCGACAAGCAGTAGCACACCAAGCAACTAAACATGCGCACCCAACCCACCGAGATTGTTAGCCACGATAGACCTCACCCATTGTCAGATCAAAGTACACTATGTCTAATCCCTATGCCCGCTCGAGTCTAGGGATTAAGAGATAGAATACAAAGAACAATTTATCTATTAAAACAGTACAAGACAAATCATTCCTAATGGTCAAGTTCAATACGCCCCGGGCATATCTATATGATTCAATTAGTGTAGACAAACAAATTATTTGAATCACATAATAACCTAAACCGACAGTTTATCCAAAGCTATCTCGGTTATGAACCTTATTTATAAATTATGTCTTTCAACCAATGATGAGATCTCAAGACACCTTATCATCTGCTTACATAATATAAATGAACATATCATGCACAACAAAATATAACCAAAAGATAAATCGATATATTAACTGGGAAAATGTACAATACAAGCATAGCTTATATATTCAACTCCAACAATTATGTAGTTAGATGATGAGGTGTATTGTGTGACACAGTAGATCTCATCATTGGTTAAAAGACATAATATATAAATGAGGTTCGTAACCGAGACAGCTTTGGACACGCTGTCGGTTTAGGTTATTATATGTTTCGGATAATTGGCTTGTCTAAACTAATTGAATCATATAGATATGCCCGATGCGTATTGAAATTGATCATTTAGAATGATCAATCGTTCTTAGTATTCTATCTCTTAATCTCTAGACTTGTGTGGGCATGAGGATAGACATAGTGTACTTTGATCTGCCAAAGGGTGAGGTTAATTGTGGCCAATAGTCTCGGTGGGTTGGGTGCGCGTGTTTAGTTACTTCGTGTGCTGCTTTTTGTCAAAAGGAAACCATGTACCGGTGCGTCCGGGGTGATGGTGCTCCCGAGATGTGCTCGTTATGTTTATTATACTAAACCCGGCCGGTGGACTTATGTGCGGTATAGTAAAAAGGTCGAGTGGTACTAGTATCGGATATAAAGAAGTTAATTAATTAATTTATCAGTAAATTAATATATTAACGATCACTATATCTTTGATGTGGGGAAATTAAGAATAAATTAATTTAGTTGTTCCAGAAGCAATTCTGGTGTAGGATGATAGTGCCAAAATTAATCCATTAGTGGTACGATTAATTTTGTAATGGGTTAATTGAATAAGTAGAATTAATTATTTAATTAATTATTTCTAAGGGTTAATCAAGTAATTAACAAAGTGAAATTAATTAATTAATTAATTAAGTTTTAAGTTTCAATTAGAATTAGGAAATCCTAGAGATTAAGAAATCTAATTGGATTTGGTTTATCCTATTAGATTAGTTACCTAATTAGATTTGGATACTAATTAATTACCTAAACCCATTATGAATACCAATCCTAAACCAACTTCTGGCCTCTCTTATAGCTCTATATATAGACAAGGGATTAGCAATAACATAACACATAATTCATTAGTTTTCAAGACAAGAAAACTAGAGAGATAAAATCCTCCCTCTAAAGTCGGATTTTTGGTGAGCTTTGTGCAGCCGGTTTTTCCCACTAAACTCGGCGGTGCGTGTGCTCTCTCTCCCTTGGGGTGGCGCGTGGTTCAAAGCTCGATAAGTCCCAGGCGGCATGCAGCGGTTTAGTTTTCTAGCGAGAATCCCGATGCAGTTTTTGTGTTGATTGCTGATCAATTGGTTGCTAGATATTTGCCCACACAACGTGCAATCATAGTCTTGAGTCATACAAGCGATCACCTAATTTCACGCTTCAAGAGGTATTTTCTATGATTCCGCTTTTAATTAGAAATTATTGTTGCGTGATAAATCGAATGAGTACAAACCAAGATCCTGTGCAATATTATTTCAAGCAAGGGTTAGAATAGCGATTGTGCTAGAGTCTAGGCCTGGTTAAAGAATCCGATTCTTGAATGCGTAGCACGAAAGTGAGTTTTTGATCGGGCCTGGCAGATAATCTTTCACAAGAAAATGTCAAGGTTTGAAAATTGGAGTTATTGTAAAGAGAATTGTATTGGTTGGAATGTTTCATCAACTACTTCTACTTGGATTGTTCTTTTACTAATGGAGGTTTAAGGCTTAGATGTCCTTTACTTCCCCATTCTTATTCTTCAAACTTCAAAACTTTAACATTTTTTTTTTTACTTTTTTTCTTTTATAAACTTCTAAAAACTGAAAACTAACATACTTAGAATTCATCAATTATTTTTCATTTCCATATCCAACCACATACAAACTCTTTAAGGGTCCAAAAACAAGGCTTAACAAAGAAAAATGTTCAAGTTGGCTTATTGGGACAAAAAGAAATCAAAGAAAAGAAGAGACTCAACTTGGTTATGCCTAAGGGGATAAAGATGATTACGGGTGATGTAAAGCAAAGAAAAGGTAAACACAAAAGCTAACTAATTGCCTTCATCACTTCAATATATCACAAACACGTAAAGGTCTTGATATGTATTAATGGGCTATCTTCTTTGGAATTCAATTCAACGTGAAAGCGATGCTGATAAGCTGAGCTGCTACACAAACAAGACCCTTATGTTGATAGACCTTTCTCGTCTACTCCTTTATATTATCTCCACAAGCATGAATTGAAGCGGCGGAATCGCTCAACTCAAGAAAACACACTGTTCTTTAAACCTCTTTGTGCGAAAATATGTCTTAGAGGATAGGGGATGGTTTATGATGAATTTTAGTCAATACATGACAAAATGTAATAGTTCAACCAAAACTATAGCCAAAGAAAAGGGGTTGTGGGTTTCCTCGCAAGGATAACTCACGATCTCGCAAGACCACTCAAAGAGATTTTGATTGAGTTAACAACTCAAGGGAATTCAAAAATTCTATATCAATTACAAAAACAATGTATTAATTCGTATGGTAGGGTGGCCTTTTTATAGGCAATTGCAAGGGACTCTTCCTTTTCTAAAAAGGTAATCTCAAATCCTAATGACTCGGAGAGTAAGAAAATAAAACCTAGACTAATCCTATTTGGCTTATAATTTTGGCCAACTAGAAGTAGTTTTACAAGATAACTAAAATCCTACTATAGAAAAAAAAAAAAACTCCATCTATCCTAGTTGTAATAGGATAAACTTACAAAACCTTCTAGAACTAAGAAAGTAAAACATAAACCTATCAGGAAGAGCTTTCCTGTCATCAGTTGGGTGTAGGGAATGGTTGGGCTTTGGAGAAAGCCTTTTAGTTCCCTATGGCTGAAGTCACCCTTTCAAAAGGGCCTTCAATCCACATCTACATTTCATCTACAAATCCATTATTGAATAATCTTGAAAGGTTAATGGGCTTGGGCTTCCAAATCTGTAGATAGGCTTGTGCCTATTGGGCCGTGGACTTGATCTTGAACTTTAAAGCTAGACTCGATCCAATCATCTTCTGGGCTCTTGATCTAGTAACTGGACCAACATATTCATCTTGTGGATAATGTTTGAAGATGCTGGAATCCACATGTGTTACTCTATTGGGTCTTTGCGCCATGTTTTCTCTCTCTTCAGGGAAAGATTGCACCAAAGCCTTTAGAGTAGAGGAAGAACTTGCTCTGTTTGATGGTTCTTCTTCTGATGGAGAGTCTACCGCTATAAGGTTAACATCATTGAAGGAACTAGTTGGTCTGGGCTAAATAAAAAATTTCACTTTCGTTCTATGCATTCCAGAATCGAAAAATTTCGATCGAGCCCAAACAATAGTACAAGTTCCCTTGAACCCGATCTAGCTTATCTTGTTCGATTTACTTAACCCATAACAAATTGAATCTTTAATTTAAAACGGAAAGGTTAAATATTCGACCATTGATACGAGTCCTCGAGAAATAAGTTGAGAAAGATAAATATTCCACCTTTGAACCAAAAATCCAACCTTTGAAGTTTCTCCCACAAGAAATCCCTCAAATGCCTCCAAGATAATCTAGAAATAATGTGGGCAATTATCTACCGGATAGATCTCGTAAAACTCGTGAAGAAACCCCAAAGAAAACTGCTCGAAAGCTTGGAAAATCATCAAAAAAACTAGACACAAACCATCGGCCACCGGACCGCCAGAAAAAAAACCTGCTGAAAAGCTTGATGTCCACAGGAAATCCAAGAAAAGTTTTATAGAGAGAGATATCTAAGGCCGACTTCGAGTTGGTCTCGATTTAACTATTTCTTCAAATCCCTGTCTCTCTCTAGAGGCAATACTACTTGTCTTGTAAGTTTCTTATGTTTCTTAAGGTGCAAAATTATCTATTTATAGGAGTTTTAAGAGAGACCTAGTGGGCTTTTGAGTTGGGCCTCGTTGTTGGACTTCTAATTAATTTCTAAGTCTTCACTAGACTTAATTAATTCCAATCGACCCAAGGATGTTTAATTAATTAAACCCACTTCGTTAATTGACCCATGGATAATTAATTAATTAATTAATTAATTAAATCCACTTTGTCAATTTACTCAAGGATAATTAATTAATTAATTAAATCCACTTTGTCAACTGATTCAACACATAATTAATTTTACCACTAACGGATTAGTTATGGAACTAACGCTCAAAAGGAAATTGCTTCCGGGTAAGCTTTAATTATTCTTTTATCTCCCCACGTCAAAGATATAGTGTTTGTCAATTTATTAATTTATTGATAAATTAATTAATCAACTTCTTCTCATCCGAGATTAGAACCACTCGACTTTATTATTATACTGGACATAAGTCCATCGGCCGGGTTTAGTATAATAATCCTTACGAGCTCATCTCGAGAGCACTATTACCCGGACGCACCGGTACATGGTTTCCTTTTGACAAGCAACAACACAATAAGAAATCAAACACGTATACCCAATCTACCAAGATCTAGGCCTCAAGTGACGACACTCGTTGGAAAATCAAAGTACATTATGTCTAATCCTCATGCCTGCTCTAGTCTAGGAATTAAGAGATAGAATTCAAGGCTTGAATTAACTACGGACATCAGTACAAGTTAATTTGATCCCAGATTGGTCCTGCTCAACATGCCTCGGGCACATCCATATGATTCAATTAGTCTAGACAAACCAATCTCAAAATCATACAATAACTTAAACCGAAAGTATGTCCGAACTATTTCAGTTACGAGCATTATGTGTATATAATGACTTTAACCAATGATGAGATCTACTATATCATACCAAACATCTCATCATATAGTCATATGATATAAGTGGACAACATGTTATAACATGCAATTATATACTGAAACACAATTGATATGAAAATGAGATATAGTTTTTCATACAAGCAAAGCTTTTAAGTATTCAAAACTAACAATCTCTCACTAATACTCAAAGCTGCACTTTTAAGTATAAAAACTGGCTTTATACATTTATTATACTGTCATACCAAAATCCAGAGAACTCTCATGGCTCACTCGAGTATCTAACTCCCATGCCCTCCACGTGAGTCTCAAAGACTTTTGCAGTTAATGCCTTTGTGAATGGATCTGCAAGGTTGTCTGCTGATGCTATCATTACCACGACTACATCTCACCTCTTTACGTTCTCTCATATCAGGTGGTACTTGCGCTCTATGTGTTTACTCACCTTGTGGGCTCATGGTCCCCTTAAGTTAACAACTGCACCATTGTTATCAAAGTAAACTGTGATAGACCTTGGCAACTCAGGAATCACATCTAAGTCCACTAGGAAGTTCATAAGCCATGTAACTTCTTTCGCTGTCTCTGATGCTGCAAAGTATTCAGCTTCCATTGTGGAGTCCGCCATGCATTTCTACTTGACACTGTGCCAAACTATGGCTCCACCTCCCAGAGTAAACACAAACCCAGAGGTAGACTTGCTCTTGTCCTTATCACATTGGAAATCTGAATCCGTGTAACCCTTTGGAATTAGCTCTTGCTCATGATAGATCATAACATGTCTATCGTTCTGCACAAATACTTGAGGATGCACTTTACAGTCTTCCAATGAACTTTTCCTGGGTTACTCTGACATCTGGTAACCATGCCAACGGCAAAACAAATTTCAGGCCTCGTACACAATATGACATACATGAGACTTCCTACTGCAGATGCATAGGGAACTGTCTTCATGGCTTCTATCTCCTCAGCAGTCTTAGGAGACTGCTCCTTAACTAGATGCAATCCTAGTTTGAAAGGTAGAAAACCCTTCTTAGAGTTCTGCATGTTAAAACGTGCCAGAATCGTGTCTATGTATGAAGCCTAAGAGAGTGTCAGTGTACGATGTCGAATGATCTTGATCCCAAGGATTTGTCTAGCCTCTCCCAAATCCTTCATATCAAGATGTTTGGACAATCATAAATTTACATCTGATAATACCTTCTTACTGTTGTGAATAAGAAGAATATCATCTACGTAAAGTACAAGAAGCCCCACCAAGTTTCCATCACGCTGCGGCACAAACACTGCTCATCCGGACACTGAGTAAATCCATAGGACGGGATTACCTTGTCAAAATGGATGTTCCAAGATCTGGATGCTTGCTTGAGTCCGTAGATGGACTTCTTGAGCCTGCAGACCTTCTGCTCTTTGCCTTCTGTAATCAATCCCTCTGGTTTCTACATAAAGATGGTTTTCTCAAGACTTTCATTATGGAAAGCTGTCTTGACATCCATCTGCCAAATCTCATAATCTAAATGAACAACTATGGCCAAAAGAATTCGGATCGACTTAAGCATAGCTACAGGGGAAAAAGTTTCCTCATAATCGTTACCCTTTTTCTGAGTATACCCCTTTGCTACAAGCCTAGCTTTGAAGGTTTCAACCTTCCTGCCTGATCCTCTCTTTGCTTGTAGACCCATTTGCACCCAATTGGTCAAAAACCATCAGGCAGATCTACCAACTTCCAGACTTGATTTGAGTCCATCAAATCCATCTCAAATATCATTGCCTTTTGCCAAGAATCTGTATCTTTATCTTGGAGAGCCTCATTGTAGTTGACTGGGTCTGGTTCGTGAGTACCAGGGATTAAATCCAAAGTTTCTCCCAAGCCCACATACCTCTCAGGTTGTCTCATAACCCTCCCACTACGACGAGGCAAAACCTTTGTAAGTGTATCATCTGTGACATCTTGTGCAGTATTCTGTGGTGTATCTACTTGTACTGGTGTATCAGGAATATTGGACTATCTCCTAAACTCTTCTAGCACAATCTTACTACTTGGTTTATGGTCTAGAATATAGTTCTCTTCTAAAAATCTGGCGTTAGTACTAACCACCACCTTCTGATCCTTAGGACTATAGAATAAACCACCTTTTGTTCCTCTGGGATATCCTATAAACAATATTACCTCTGATATTACATCTAACTTACCCGCATCTGCCTTAAGCACATGTGCTGGATAACCCCAAATCCTAAAATGCTTGACGCTGGGTTTTCGCCTAGACCATAACTCCATAGGGGTTGAAGGCACAGATTTAGATGGTACAAGATTCAGAATGTAAGCCACTGTCTGTAAGGGATATCCCTAAAACGAATTGGGCAACTCACTATAACTCATCATATATCTCACCATAGCCATAAGAGTTCTGTTTCTCCTCTCTGCTACACCGTTCTGTTGGGGGTGTGCCAGGTACTGACAACTGTGACTGAATATCCTCCTCTGAAAAGTAGCTCCTAAATTTTCTAGAGAGGTACTCACCACCACAATCTAATCGCATTGTATTGATACTTTTAACATGATGCTTCTCCTCATTTACCCAAAACTCTTTGGACTTGCCAAAGCATTCAGACTTGTGGCGCATCAAGTAAATGTACCCGTACCTAGAGTAATCATCTGTGAAAGTCACAAAATACTCAAAACCACCTCTAGCCTGAATTGACATAGGTTCACATAAATCAGAGTGAACTAACTCTAAAACTTCTTTGGCCCTATATCCCTTTGCCTTGAAAGGCCTCTTGGTCATTTTACCCTCCAAGCAAGATTCACAAGTTGAATCACTGTCAATCTCCAATGAACCCAAAGGCCTACCATTGACCAACCATTGAATCCTACTAAGGTTGATATGACCTAGTCTAAGGCGCCAAAGATAAGTTTGGTTCATTTCAGAAGGTTCGTTCCTCTTAGTATGGCTTAATGATGTGTCATTCATTTAAGTGTTTTGCATAACAAGGGAGTTAGTTTTAATCAAGAAAAGATTGTCTACCATTGAACTAGAATATGTAAGTTTCTCATTCATTCTTTCTAACAACAAGAAAATTAATAGAAAAAACAAACTGATAACCATCTAACAAGAGTTTAGAAACTGAAAGTAAATTCTTTCTAAGACTCAGAACATAAAGATAATTCTTCAAAACTATTACAACATTATTTTGAAAAATAAGTCTTGCTATTTCCACTGCTTTGACTGATACTTTGGTAGTATCCTCCAAGTAGACTTCTATCTCGCCAACTCTAAGCATCGGGGTTACTTGTAACCCCTGTGCAAAAACTTACAAACATGATCAGTGGTTCCTGAATCCATACACCAAGTATCTATGGGAATCACAGCTAAACATGTCTCAGTAACTAAAGTGTAGATGGTCATACCTTTGAGCTTCGGACAATCCGGCTTCCAATGTTCTGCCTTGCCACACTTAAAGCACTTGCCTTTCGGCTTCTTCTTCTTGGTAATGTCTGGCTTGGGCCCATGATTAATGGTCTTCTGGGTATTCTTTTTCTTCTTCCTAGCTTTGGGCTTAGATGAAGCTTGCTTCTTCTCATGGAAGAGTCCTTTAACAGACACTAATGCAGTTAAGAGCTCGGGAAGAGTATAGAGTCGTTGATTCATGTTGTAATTTAATCGAAACTGCTCAAAACTTTGAGGCAAGTTCTGGAGTATGATATCAACCTGAGACTCATAGTCGATGTCACCTCCCAATACCTTAATCTCATTGAAGTTGGTAATCATGTCAAGTACGTGATCTCTCACAAGTGTACCCTCAGCCATCTTGCTAGTCATAAGCTTTCGCATAACCACTTACCTAGTTACTCTGCCTTGTTGACCAAACATCTCCCTTAGGTTAGTCATTATATCAAAAGCTGAGGTCACCAACTAATGCTGATGCTGCAGATAATTTGACATAGAAGCCAAAATGTAGCACCATGCCATCTCATCAGCTTTCTTCCACTTTTGATATGCTTCCCTATGCTCGGGAGTGGATTCGCCATTGGGCACTTTTGGGCACACTTCAGTAAGCATGAACTTGTATTGCTCAGTCGTGAGGATAATATCCAAATTTTGTTTCCAATCAATGTAATTGGGGCCAGTCAGTTTGTTCTTTTTTAGTATGACATAAATTGGGTTAAATGCCATATCGAAAGCTGAAAATAAATAAACAGAGAAGTTTCAATATTTTATCTTTTTGGAAAATATTGACACCATAAAAACAATATAATCAAATCCACCAACATCTCGTTCACTGGGACTCACGCAAGTCACATTAGTGTGAATATTTACGCTAGTCCATATTCGTTCGAGAAGAACCAAGTTCATTAATTTCACTTTCTGACCAAACGATCTATTGATCAATGAAAACAATAGTAGGTGATTTTAGCCGTACACATAAGTAGAGTAACCTCGTTGGGAGGAATACTACAAACGGTACACTAAGTGTATGACATTACGTGACTTCTAAGTTTGTTACTAAGGATAGTGCACCCTTAGTAGGAGAGGGTGTCGTATTTCTCCAATTTAACTCACTATAGTCATCCTTTTAGAAATTCAATCTAGTGATCTTATGAATTAGACTCATCCGATATGAAGGAAGGCCCTAATGCCAACGCGCAAGTCTATCCACATCACATATGAATTCGGAGGCCATGGGGATAAAAACCAACCCGCTCCCACTTAGATTTTTAAATTGAGGGTTTTTCCGATTTTAACATGCAATTTCTTAACCTTAGTTATTTGCACCTATAAAACCACACGTTTTTAATTATGCATAAAAACATAAATGAAAAACATGCAAGCAACAATCAAGACAATAAAAGAGGGAAATAAATACGTAATTAAAATTTTCCGACTATTATGGCCTTCTCAATTGTTGCTTCCTTTAGTTGTCTTTTTGACGCGTCCCATCACGTCGCTCCCACTTGTTATTTGAACACCTTGCAATTAGTCCTGGTTTTCTCTATTTTTACGTAATTCTTGGAATCACCCAAGTTACGATAAACCATAAAACCCACGAATCTAATTTGCCCACAATAACGTCTTCGCCATTACATATCTTTCTAAATACAAGGCTTAATTTTCTAAGAAAACAAAGGCGAAATTTGATAGAATAAATCTTACTATAGATTTAATCTAATCCTACACGGCTTCCAGCTCATGGTTATTACTATTACACACATGCACATTCAAAAAACTAACCCGGACATGTCCCGGGGTTGATAAATGAAAACTTAATGCATAAACCATCATAGCCGGGATAATAACCACCTGTAATAAAAGCCCATAAATAAATCGAACAAGTATAAAGTCAAAACCTCGGCTCTGATACCCAATTGAAGGAACTAGTCGGTCCAGGCCAAATAAAAAATTTCACTTTCGTGCTATGCATTCCAGAATTTAAAAACTCTTGATTGAGCCCAAACACTAGTACAAGTTCCCTTGAACCTGATCCAGCTTATACTTGTTTGATTTACTTAACCCATAACAAATTGAATCTTTGATTTAAAGTGGAAAGGTTAAAGGTTCGACCTTTGATGCGAGTCCTTCGAGAAATAAGTTGAGAAAGATATAAGCTTCCACCTTTGAACTAAAAATCCAACCTTTGAAGCTTCTCTCGCAAGAATTCCCTCGAATGCCTCCAAGATAATTTGGAAATCGTGTGGACAATTATCTACCCGATAGATCTCGCAAAACCCTTGAAAAAACCAAAAAAAAAAAAACTGCCCGGACATGTCCCGGGGTTTATAAATGAAAACTTAATGCATAAACCATCATAGCCGGGATAATAACCACCTACAATAAAAGCCCATAAATAAATCGAACAAGTATAAAGTCAAAACCTCGACTCTGATACCCAATTGAAGGAACTAGTCGGTCCAGGCCAAATAAAAAATTTCACTTTCGTGCTATGCATTCCAGAATTTAAAAACTTTTGATCGAGCCCAAACACTAGTACAAGTTCCCTTGAACCTGATCCAGCTTATACTTGTTTGATTTACTTAACCCATAACAAATTGAATCTTTGATTTAAAGTGGAAAGGTTAAAGGTTCGACCTTTGATGCGAGTCCTTCGAGAAATAAATTGAGAAAGATAAAAGCTTCCACATTTGAACTAAAAATCCAACCTTCGAAGCTTCTCTCGCAAGAATTCCCTCGAATGCCTCCAAGATAATTTGGAAATCGTGTGGACAATTATCTACCCGATAGATCTCGCAAAACCCTTGAAGAAACCAAAAAAAAAAAAAAAAAAACTGCCCGGAAGCTTGGAAAAATTGTCGAAAAAACTGGACACAAACCACCAGCAGCCGGAAAAATGAACCCGCTAGAAAGCTTGGCGTCCACCGAAAAATCCAAGAAAAGCTTCCGAGAGAGAGATCTAAGGCCAAATTCGAGTGGGTCTCGATTTAACTATTTTTTCAAATCCCTCTCTAAGCCTTTTTCTCTCTAGAGGCAAGCCTACTTGTCATGCAAGTTTCTTATGTTTCTTAAGGTGCAAGATTATCTATTTATAGGAGTTTTAAGGGAGACCTAGCGGGCTTTTGAGTTGGGGCTCGGTGTTGGACTTTTAATTAATTTCTAAGTCTTCACTAGACTTTATTAATTCCAATCGACCCAAGAATGTTTAATTAGTTAAACCCATTTCTTTAATTGACCCGTGGATAATTAATTAAATAATTAAATCCACTTTGTCAATTTACTCAAGGATAATTAATTAATTAATTAAATCCACTTTTTCAACTAATCCAACACATAATTAATCATAGCACTAACGAATTAATTTTGGAACTACCGCTCAAAAGGAAATTACTTCTGAGTACCACTTTAATTATTGTTTTATCTCCTAACGTCAAAGATATAGTGCTCATCAATTTATTAATTTATTGATAAATTAATTAATCAATTTCTTCTCATCCGAGATTAGTACCACTCGACTTTATTACTATACCGGACATAAGTCCACCGGTCAGATTTAGTATAATAATCCTTACGAGCTCATCTCGAGAGCACCATCACCCTGGATGCACCGGTATATGGTTTTTTTTCGACAAACAACGACACAATATTGAAATCAAACAGTATACCCAACTTACTTAGATCTAGGCCTGAAGTGACCGTTCTCTTTGGCAAATCAAAGTACACTATGTCTAATCCTCATGCCCGCTCTAGTCTAGGGATTAAGAGATATAATACAAGGCTTGAATTAACTACGAAGATCAGTACAAGTTAATTTGATCCTAAATTGGTCTTGCTTAACGTGCCCAGGGCACATCCATATGATTCAATTAGTCTAGACAAACCAATCTCAGAATCAAACAATAACTTAAACTGACAGTATGTCCAAACTGTCTCAGTTACGAGCATTATTTATATATCATGAGTTTAACTACTGATGAGATCTACTATGTCACACCAAACACCTCATCATCTAGTCATATGATATAAGTGGACAACATGTTATAACATGCAATTATATACTGAAACACAATCGATATGAAAATGAGAAATAGTTTTTCATACAAGCAACACTTTTAAGTTTTCAAAACTAACAATCATGTATGCTAAAGTCAAATTATAGATTTAATCATTCACGCAAGACAAATCATACAACCAAAGAAATATGAGCAAGCAAATAAAATATATGCTCATTAAAGACTCAAATCAATACTCACATAAAACAAGGGTTATATTGTGATTACATCTCAAGATGTTAAATAAGAACTCACATCATACCTATCAATACTTAACCATTTTCATCATATTTCCACCAATCATGCATTGCAAATACGCAAAACTAGCTTGAAGGGGTCATTTTGTTTTAGAAAAATTTTACAATGTCCAAAATTGAGCAAATTTTTGAAAAAAAAAATTCACAATGGACTCATCTTCGCTACTAGTTCCTCAATTAGCAAGCGTGAAGACTTATAACAACTTATGTCCATGCCCCCACCCTTAAGATATACATTATCCTCAATGTATCAAAACGAAACAAAAATGGGAAAATGGGGTGCCAATTTTTCTTTGAATTCATATATCTCAATTAAGCTCATGCCCATATAATGTTAGCCAATAACCAAATGTAAAACACTTGCACTTTAATTGAAAAATTGAAAATAAACACACCAAAGCAAATAAAAATAACTAAATTGCAAAGGTGTCAAAAAAATGTGGTAAGACAGTAATAGTGGTGAGGATTCTCAAACGCTTGTTGTAAATCCTCCACTCTTTTCCATTGTAAGCTCATCATTCTCCTTTCTTACTTCATGAATTTAAACATGTCCTGAAAAATTATAACGAATTAGTGAAATTTTAGAAAAGAAAGTACAAAGACTTGGAATGTTGTCATAGCGGCGTCAAACAGGTGTTGGCGCCTTACGGTCGCTAGATGCGGGCAACATGAAGGTGCGATGCCTTCATGTCGCCTATCATCAAGTCTCAAAAAATATTTCACTAATTCAGGTTTTTAATCACTTAAGCACACTCATAACATGTTAAATTTATCCTATTATTGTTCCTATTGTAAGAATATATGATTTTCTTGCATTATAGCACAAGTTCAACTTGCTTCGTAAGCATTAAACTCAAAATATAAAGATTCAAAGCATGCAAAACATCTTAAATTGAAAATCATACATTCATTTAAAATTAAACTTATTCAATCCTATCATCAATCATTCTGAAAACACCAAAAAATTCTAAAACTAAAAACTTAAAACAAATATCCAAAAAGGAAAACAAATAAAGTTGCAAATTGTCATCAAACGTAGGTAAAAAGGTTATGGTGATAGGGATATTCAAACTCTCTCTGAGCTAAGGGTGCCTGGAATGATGTGGATGAGAAGGTTGAACTGTCTTCAATGGTATAGGCTCCATTGGAGTGGACTGAGATGCCAAGTGTGCATACACATCACTAATTAACTTCTCTAATAAATCCTGTTTGGCAGTGATAGCTTGCTGAGTTGCTCTAATCTCGGTCTCCAGCTCACTTCTATGTGTTTTATCTTGTTCATCCTTCTTCTTCATCCAACCTTGTATCTCTTCAATATGTTCCTAAAAATCTTTTGTTTTTTGTGCTGAAGTGGATGAACTTGCATCCACTTGCTGTGTCTTCTTCTTGTTCATCTTAAAACCTTAAAAGGTTTCATCATTGATTGCAGGGCGTAGTGTAAGTATTTCATCTGTGTCATTCTTTTTAATTCCAGCCTCATAACAATAAGCTTCAATCAATGATGAATAAGGCAATCCATCGACCTCTCTATTTTCCAAAGTCTCCATCATTGTTGTGAATATAATATCCCCCAAATCAAGGTTATCCTCTTTCATCAATGCTAATAATAGTAAAAATTTATCCTCTGTGACTCTTTAATTCTTTGATGGAAGGATATTGCTCTGATAAAAGTATAGATGGTCCTAGCACTGCAATAAAAGTCTGTGTAATCCACTTCTTGCCAAGTGGAAGGACAAGTACCTGCAAGAGTGATGCATTTCCTCCAGTCTTTGTTCTCCACTTTTCTTCCTTCTAAATTATTCTTTCCTAACATTCCATGAGCATCTATATTCATAAACCTATTAATTCCCTCTCTTGATATAAGAACTCTCTTTTCTCTTAGGGTAATGTAACCTATAGAAACTCTAAACCAAAGGGCTGCATTGAACTCATTGCATAGTTGACGATTTACTTTCCTTGAGATAGAATAAGGTTTCTCCAACCATGTTGTTCCACAAAATTCCAATAATTACTGAATTGGTTTACCCCTCTCTGCAAGGTTAGTGTCCTTGTACTCATCTTCATTTCTGCTTCCTCTATGCTCTTAGGCTTTTTATCTATCTTAGCCTTCTTCTTAAGGGGTGAATGAGCTACCTTCTTCTTTTGTTTGAGGTGATCTCCCTGAAGGAAAACAGAACAAGCCCGAGCTAAATAGAAAACCTCACTTTCGTGCAATGCATTTCAGAATCGGAAGCTTTCGACAAAGCTCAGGCTCAAATTCATTTTCCCATTAATGGATCAAGGCTTATACTTATTTAATTTATTAAATCAACATCTAACGCATAAAGAATAAACCTTTAATTAAAACCGGAAGGATTAAAGGTTATACCTTTGAAGCGAAGTCCAACGCAATAAGAAAAACCAAATCTTTGATTGCGAATACCACCAAAATCAAATAGATGACTCCAAGAAACTTCGAATATTGTGTGGGCAATAATCTATCGAAGTGTACTCGCAAAGCCCACGAAAAACCACAAGAAAGTCTCTCAAAAATCAGATTCAAAACTGCCCAAAAGATGCGATTAAACTGCTGCCCCTTTTCCACCAAAACTGCTGCTGTCCAGCCGCTAGTACATCACCAAAATCGAACTAAAAATCCTTTCTTTGTCGTGATCTAGACAGCCCACATCATGGATCACCAAAAGACAGATCAACACAATGAAAAGGCCGAATCAAACACGCAAATATTGGATTTTTATCCAACAAAACCAAAGGACCAAAAAACTGGGCAGCTGGGCGGCATATTTTGAAAACCGGCGGAAAGCAGAGAAATAATCCGGCAGCTCTATGTGTTTAATCCATTTGGGCTGAATCCAATTTTTGAGCAAGTGATAAATCTAGTTCGTTTTTGAAAAAGAATTCTTAAAGATAGAGGAATTCTCTCTCTAGAACCTTCTCACTCAAGAAAGCAAGAGTTGTCTTGCAAGACTTCCTTAATGTATTTTTGGCCTTAAGTTTTCTATTTATAGGGAGCTCTAATGGAGACCTAGTGGGCTTTTAAGTTGGGCCTTTTAATTTGACTGTCGTTGACCGCTTAGTCTTTCCTAGACTAATCAACTCCAATCGACCCATTCAAATTAATTTCTTAACCCACTTCGTTAATTTAATTTAATCAAACCCTTAGGATTAATTAATTCATATAGAATTAATTTCTTAATCCACTTTGTCCATTAAATATTAATTAAACCTTTATATCGCGCCATTATATTTTCTTCTATCTCCCCACATCAAAGATCTAGTGCTCGTCGGTTTATCAATTTACTGACAAACTAATTTACCGACTTCTTGGTATCCGAGATTAGTACCACTTGACCTCTTTATTATACCGGACATAAAGTCCATCGGCTGGGTTTAGTATAATAAACCTTTCGAGCTTATCTCGTGAGCACCATCAACCCGGTGACCCGATACGTGGATTCCTCCGATTAGTAACGGCACGTAAGAAGCTAAACACCGCATACCCAACCTACCGAGGTATAGGCCTCAATTGACCTCACTTTTTGGCAAATCAAAGCATACGGTATCCAACTCTCGCGCCCGTCCCAATCTCAGAAATACTAGGACCAAATTGACTACGCTGATCAGTACAAGTCAATTCTATCAAAACTGGTCATGCTCAATATGCCCCGGGCATATCGTGTGATTTAATTAGTCTAGATAAACTAATTTCTAAATCACACGATAACCTATACCGATAGTATGCTCAGACTATCTCAGTTACAAGCATACTTTTTATATATCAATACTTTAACCAATAACGGTATCTACTGTGTCTTTCCACACCCCGTTATCAAGTTCTATGATATAATGGAACAATTTAAAACAAAATGATATGTCATCTGTGGATATTAGTTTTTGATACAAGCCATAGCTTTTCTGTATTCAAAACTAACAATCTCCCACTAATACTCAAAGCTATGCTAAGAAGTACGAAAACTGTCCAACCCGCTATTATACTGCTGTCATAATGAAATCTACATAACACCTTTAAGCTCACTCACATGGCTCCCTCAAGAATCTGACTCCCATGCCCTCCACTTGTCTCTCAAAGACCTTTGGGGTCAATGACTTTATGAAAAGATCTGCAAGGTTATCATCTGATGCTATCTTGGCCACGATCACATCTCTCCTCTTTGCGATCTCTCGTATCAGGTGGTACTTGCGCTCTATGTGTTTACTCGCTTTGTGGGCTCGTGGTTCCATTGAGTTAGCAACTGCACCATTGTTATCACAATAAACTGTGATAGACCTAGGCAACTCGGGAAACACATCTAAGTCCACCAGGAAGTTCCAGAGCCATACAGCTTCTTTTGCTGCCTCTGATGCGGCAACGTACTCAGCCTCCATGGTAGAGTCCACCACACATTTCTGTTTGACACTCCGCCACACTATGGCTCCACCTCCTATAGTAAACACAAACCCAGAGGTAGACTTACTCTTGTCCATATCACCTTGAAAGTCCGAATCTATGTAACCCAACGGTACAAGCTCCTGCGCTCTATAAACTAGGACATAATCTCTCGTCCTGCGCAAATACTTGAGAATGCCTTTTATTGCCTCCCAGTGAGCCTTCCAAGGGTTACTCTGATATCTGCTAACCATACCAACAGCAAAGCAAATATCAGGCCTCGTACATAACATAGCATACATGAGGCTACCCATAGCTGAAGCATAGGGTACCGCCAGCATGGCATCTATCTCCTCAGTAGTCTTGGGACACTGCTCCTTAGACAAATGCACCCCATGCCTGAAAGGTAGTGAACCCTTCTTGGAGTTCTGCATGTTAAAACGGGCCTGAATCGTGTCTATGTAGAATCCCTGGGAGAGAGTCAGAGAACGTCTCCTACGATCTCGAATAATCTTGATCCCAAGGATTTGTCCAGCCACTCCCAAATCTTTCATATCAAATTGCCTAGACAACCATGCCTTTACGTTAGACAACACCTTCTTACTATTGCCAATCAGCAGAATGTCATCTACGTAAAGTACGAGGAACACCACCGTATCACCATTGAAAGAATTTTGGTAGGATCTGGGTCTGCACTTGCTCGATTTACCACGAACAAAAATTTCTATTAAAGCGGAATCTTAGAAAAGTACCTTTGAAGCGTGCACCTGGTGATTCTCTTGTATGCCTCAAGACTATGACTTCACGTTGTGTGGGCAACGAACTAGAAGTTAATTGATCAGCTATCACCACAACTCCACCTGCCAGAAAAATCCAGCACCTCCGCACCTAGCACGTACTGCAAATGCACTGCCCGGAGAGAGAGAAAGCAACACACGGGGCTTGCAAGATTGGACCAAAATTTCGGCCAAGCTAGACAAAAATCAGCCGCCCCAAATTGCAAAAAAATTCGACTTGGAGAGAGAAGATTTTCTCTATCTAGAAATCTTGTGGATTAATTGTGATTCTTGAATAACTGATC
This sequence comes from Knoxia roxburghii, assembly GCA_030378225.1. NCBI lineage: Eukaryota > Viridiplantae > Streptophyta > Magnoliopsida > Gentianales > Rubiaceae > Knoxia > Knoxia roxburghii. Next base: position 21,246,084 of record CM059415.1, on the reverse strand, counting down.
CCTTGTCTATTTATAGAGTTACAAGAGAGACTCCATGTTGGTTTAGGATTGGTCTTCCTAATGGGTTTAGGTAATAAATTAGTTTCCAAATCCAATTAGGTAACCAATCTGATAGGATAAACCAAATCCTACTAGGTTCCTAATCTCTAGGATTTCCTAATTCCAATTGAAACTTAAGACTTAATTAATTTATTAATTAAATAATTCCACTTTGTTAATTACTTAATTAACCCTTAGGAATTAATTAAATAATTCCACTTTGTTAATTACTGAATTAACCCTTAGGAATAATTAACCAATTAATTAATTAAATCTACCTATTCAATTAACCCATTACAAAATTAATCGTACCACTAACGGATTAATTTTGGCACTACCATCCTACACCATAATTATTTCCGGAACAACTTAATTAAATTATATTCATTAATATAGTGCTCGTTAATTAAAATTAATTTACTGATAAATTAATTAATTAACTTTTTTAATTTTGAGACTAGTACCACTCGACCTTTTTACAATACCGAACATAAGTCCACCGGCCGAGTTTAGTATAATAAACATTTCGAGCTCATCTCGGGAGCACCATCACCCCGGACGCACCGGTACATGGTTTTCTTTCGACAAGCAGCAGCACACCAAGTAACTAAACACGCGCACCCAACCCACCGAGACTATTGGCCACATTTGACCTCACCCATTGGCTGATCAAAGTACACTATGTCTAATCCTCATGCCCACTCGAGTCTAGGGATTTAGAGATAGAATACAATGATCGATTTGTCTATTAAATCAGTACAAGACAAATCATTCCTAAAAGTCAAGTTCAATATGCCCCGGGCATATCTATATGATTCAATTAGTTTAGACAAACTAATTTTCTGAATCACATAATAACCTAGACCAACAGTTTGTCCAGAACTGTCTCGGTTACGAACCTCATTTATATATTATGTCTTTCAACCAATGATGAGATCTACTGTGTCACACCAGACACCTCATCATCTACTTCCATAATATAAATGGACATAAACATGCACAACAAAATATAATTGAAACACAAATCGATATATTAAACTGGGAAACTGTACAATACAAGCATAGCTTATGTATTCTACTCCAACAATCTCCCACTAATACTTAAGTTGTGCTTTAAGTATACTTCTACATACAATCCTATACAATCTGCTGCTATGTATCCAGAAAAACTATCATGGCTCTCCTAGATATCTGATCCCCATGCCCTCCACGTGAGCCTCAAAGACTTTATAGGTCAATGTTTTCGTGAACGGATCTGCAAGGTTATCCTCTGATGCTATCTTAGCCACGACCACGTCTTCCCTCTTCACGATGTCTCGTATCAGGTGGTACTTGTGCTATATATGTTTACTCGCCTTGTGGGCTCGTGGTTCCTTCGAGTTTGCTACTGCACCATTGTTATCACAATAAACCGTGATAGACTTCGGCAAACCAGGAATCACATCTAAGTCCACTAGGAAGTTCTTGAGCCATACTGCTTCTTTCGCTGCCTCTGATGCGGCAACGTACTCAGCCTCCTTGGTAGAGTCCGCCACGCATTTCTGCTTGACACTCCGCCAAACAATGGCTCCACCTCCTAGAGTAAACACATACCCTAAGGTAGACTTGCTCTTGTACCTGTCGCCTTGGAAATCTGAATCTGTGTAGCCTCGGGGTACCAGCTCAGGCGCCTGATAGACCAGAACTTGGTCCCTCGTTCTGCGCAAATACTTGAGAATGCATTTCACTGCTTCCCAATGAGCTTTCCCAGGGTTACTCTGATATCTGCTCACCATGCCAACGGCATAACAGATATCAGGCCTCGTACACAACATGGCATACATGAGACTTCCTACTGCCGAAGCATATGGAACTGTCTTCATGGTCTCTATCTCCTCAACAGTCATAGGAGACTGCTCCTTAGATAGAAACACTCCATGCCTGAAAGGTAGAAAACCTTTCTTGGAGTTATGCATGTTAAAACGGGCTAGAATCGTGTATATGTATGAAGCATGGGAGAGTGTTAACGAACGTTTCCTACGATCTCGAATAATCTTGATCCCAAGGATATGTCCTGCTTCCCCTAAGTCCTTCATATCAAATTGCTTGGACAGCCATGCCTTTACGTCTGATAACACTTTCTTGTTGTTGCTAATCAATAGAACGTCATTTACGTAAAACACAAGAAACACCACTGAGTTTCCATCACGTCTGCGATATACACATTGCTCATCCGAACACTGAGTAAATCCAAAAGACTGAATTACCTCATCAAACCGGATGTTCCAAGATCTAGATGCCTGTTTAAGTCCATAAATAGACCTCTTAAGCCTGCAAACCATATGCTCTTGGCCTTTTTCAATGAATCCCTCTGGTTGCTGCATAAAGATGGTTTCCTCAAGTCTTCCGTTCAGGAAAGCTGTCTTGACATCCATCTGCCAAATCTCATAATCCATATGAGCAGCTATGGCCAAGAGAATCCGGATCGACTTAAGCATGGCTACCGGGGAAAAGGTTGTTGGAGTTGAATACATAAGCTATGCTTGTATTGTATATTTTCCCAGTGAATATATCAATTTATATTTTAGTTATATTATGTTGAGCATGTTTAGTCCATTTATATTATGTAAGTAGATGATGAGGTGTCTTGTGTGACACAATAGATCTCATCATTGGTTGAAAGACTTAATATATAAATTAGGTTCGTAACCGAGACAGCTTTGGACAAACTGTCGGTTTAGATTATTATGTGATTCGGATAATTGGTTTGTCTAAACTAATTGAATCATATAGATATACCCAGGGCGTATTGAACATTACCATTAGGAATGATTTATCTTGTACTGATTTAATAGACAAATCGTTCTTGGTATTCTATCTCTTAATCCCTAGACTCAAACGGGCATGAGGATTAGACATAGTGTATTTTGATCTGCCAATGGATGAGGTCTATTGTGGCCAATTATCTCGGTAGGTTGGGTGCACGTGTTTAGTTGCTTGGTGTACTGCTGCTTGTCAAAAGGAAACCATGTACCGGTGTGTCTGGGGTGATGTGCTCCCGAGATGAGCTCGTTATGTTTATTATACTAAACCCAGCTGGTGGACTTATGTCCGGTATAGTAAAAAGGTCGAGTGGTTCTAGTCTCAGAATTAAAGAAGTTAATAAATTAATTTATCAGTAAATTAATAAATTAACAAGCACTATATCTTTGATGTGGGGAGATTATGAATAAATTAATTAAGTTGTTCCGGAAGTAATTCTGGTGTAGGGTGGTAGTGCCAAAATTAATCCGTTAGTGGTACGATTAATTTTGTAATGAGTTAATTGAATAGGTAGAATTAATTAATTGATTAATTATTCCTAAGGGTTAATTAAGTAATTAACAAAGTGAAATTATTTAATTAATTAATTCTTAAGTTTCATTTGGAATTAGGAAATCCTAGAGATTAGAAAATCTAATAGGATTTGGTTTATCCTATCAGATTGGTTACCTAATTGGATTTGGAAACTAATTAATTATCTAAACCCATTAGGAAGACCAATCCTAAACTAACTTGGGGTCTCTTTTGTAACTCTATATATAGACAAGGGATTAGCTATTCAAGAGACACAATTCGATAATTTCATAATTCAAGAAACAAGAGAGATAAAATCCTAGATAGAGAAATAATTATTTCTCCCTCAAAGTTGGATTTTTTGAAAATCCTAGCAGCTGCCCTCTCTCCTAGATCGGCCGGCCGGTTGCTACACTAGCCCCTTGGCGGCGCATGAAAAAAGCGGGCGGCGGCGTGTGAAGCTACAGGCGCAGGCGGCGGGCGGCAAATTTTCCAGGCGAGGTTTCTGACACAGTTTTTTGTGTTGATTGCTGATCAATTGATTTCTAGATCATTGCCCACACAATGTGAAATCAAAGTCTTGAGTCATACAAGCAATCACCTGAGTTCGTGCTTCAAAGGAATATTTCTAAGATTCCGCTTTTAATTATAAATTTTTGTTGCGTGGTAAATCTAATAAGTACAAACCAAGATCCTGCGCAATGTTATTTCATGCAAGGATTAGAATAGTGATTGTGCTAGAGTCTAGGCCTGGCCAGAGATTTCGATTCTGGAATGCATTGCACGAAAGTGAGTTTCTGGTTAGGCCCGGGCAGATAATCTTGGGTTTTTGTGCTTGTTCGATTTATTACATGGTTTTATTTGCAGGTGGTTAAGAAATCCTGACTATTATGGTTACATTTGTATGGGTTTTAATTAAACTCAGGGACATGTCCGGATTTAATTTTATTATGAATGTTTGTAATAGTATAACTACGTGCTGGATGCCGTGTAAGATTATATTAAATCTGTAGTAGGATTTTTTCTATGTGATTTCGATTATTTATTTTTCCTAGAAAGCCTTGTAGTAGGAGAGTTAATTTTTGTAATCGAAGGCATTATGGTGGGCAACTTGAATTCATGGGTTTTGGGTAATCGTTAATTCGTAGAAACCCAGGAAAACCCAGAATGAATTGCAAGAAGACCAAATAGTGTGGGAAGAAGCGAAGGAGGGATTGGCGGCAGGAGGCAGCGCCGACGACGACTCACCTGCAGCAGCCGTCGCTGGTAACTGCCGGCAGTAGCAGCGCCGCAGCAGGGAGCTGCACCAGCGTGCTGCTGGCCGCACGCGGCACACGAGCGGCCCGTTCGGGTAGCAGTTTTGGCCTGTTTTCCTCCAGTTTTTCATTTTTTAAGATTAAGACTCAATCCATCGAGTTGCATGGCGGGACACGAGATCAAGACAGAAGATGGAAGCGATTAAAACCATGATAGTCGGGAAATTTAATTTTCATATTTATTTCCTGTATTTATTGTTTTAATCTTTGTGCTTTATTTTTATGTTGTATTTTAGATGCATGATTTTAAAGGACGATGGTTTTATGGTTGAACATAACGTAGGTTTAGTTAATTGCATGTTAAAACCGGAAAAACCCTCAATTTAGAAATCTAAGTGGGAGTGGGTTAGTTTAATATTCCCATGGCCACATTACGAGTTCATACGTTATGTGGGTGGGCTTGCGCGTTGGCATTAGGGCCTTCCTGCATTTGGATGAGTCCAACCCCGAGATCGTTAGATTATGAGTTTCTGAGTAAGATGACTAGATTATGTTTAACTTGGAGAAATGTGACACCACACACTTAGTGTACGATCTACAGTATTTCTCCCTCGAGGTTACGCTGCTTATTTGTACGACTGAAAGCACTGACTATTAACTACATTGATTAATAGATCGTTTGGTCAGATAGTGTAGTTAATGAACTTGGTTCTTCTCAAATGAATGTGGGGTAGCGTAAACGTCCACACTGCGTGGCTTGCGAGAATCCAGATGAATGAGATGTTGGTGGATTAAGATTATTGTTTTGAGGGAAGTCAATAATTAATAGAATTTCCTTGTTTTTGAAATTCTAGACTTAATTGTTGGTGAATGTGCCCTAATGAGGGCTATTTATGTAAATATACTTTGAGGGTATTTATGTAAATAAGATATTTGTCGCTTGATTGATTGTTTATCAAATGAGTTAATTTCATGATAGTAATATCCTTGTGTATATTTAAATTCATGAAATCGATCCGCCAAAAGAAACACTCCATGGACTAATTAGATCATGAGTGATTCTTTTGAGTAGTACTGGTACTAGGATCCTTAGACCAGAAATCACTACATGGTCTTAGGTGAATTGTAGTGTGCTTTGACATACGCCTAACGGGGCCGTAACAGGTTGCCAAGTACGGGTATGATTGGGTACACTATGAGACACGCTAAGGTATGTGGGTGAAGTGATGGGACTACAAATCTCTCTTAAGTGAGAGATGATATCTTGGCCACTTGATAGTGAACTGAAAAGTGCATGGCCATGCCCAAGGAATGATAAGGATGTCATTTGCTTGATGGATTCAGTGTCACTAAGAGATCAAGTAAACGTTTAGCTACATAAGGATGATGGTTCCATGCCTTATGCTAAACTGGATATCGATGTAGAGGATCGTACGCAGTTTGCTCGGAAAGGTTGTGTTGAATCTCCATTCGACCCTCCATTCTGAATTGGGTAGTCATTATGTCTTGCTAGATACCACTAATGACTTATGGATTAATCAATGAGATTGAGTTATCCGTTGCCAATTTGGAATGGGCCTACAGGATCGCACATAAGAAAGTTCAATGATGCAGAATAAGGATTCTTGCCTACAATAAGTATAATTGTTATACTTAAATAAATAAGATTTAATTAAATGGTTTAATTAAATATTATTGGAAAGGTCTATGGTATTAATTAATAGTTAATTAATTACCTGAGAACAATTGGGATGGGCTGATAAATCAAGGGACTTAATTGCAATTGAAGTTCTTGACCCATCAGCCTGATCCATGGGTCATGGGTGATCCATGGGCTTGGTGTATAACCCAAATCATTAAAGTATTATTTAAGGCTGATTTGGAATTAGTAAATATTATTTAAATACTGACTTGGAATCAGTTAAATAATATTTGGTAATAATACTGATTTGGAAAATTACTAAAATCAGTTAAGTTATAATTGGATAAATTACAATACTGATTTTGGAAATTAATTCTTTACAAATATCCTAGGGATATAATTGTAGGAGGATGATTTTGAGTTATTCTCATCAGACAAAATACACAGAATTCCCAAAATTCTCCCGGTAGGCAAGATTGGCTAGCACCAACCTGCGAAGGCTTTCGTGCTTGAGAGTAGAGGATCCTTCAAGGAAGGATTTTGGAGACAACAAAACGCCATCTTCTCAGAGGAGCCAGGCGACGTGCGCAACCGATTACGCTTCAAGGGTAAGACCCGATCCTTAGTGTTTAGGATTCCGCCGTTTAATTAGATTAAACGCCTAAATGAATTCCCAACAGTGGTATCAAAGCCAGGTTCGATTTTAGTGTTAAAACTATAATTAATTAATTAAAACAATTGTTTTGGTTTTGGAAAAATCAATTCTTTATTGTTGATAGCCGAATTGGAAATTGTTTTTTTGTTTTTGGCTTGGTCTCAGTTTTTTTATTGTGATAATTGGTATTGGCCGGACCGGAAATGGTTTCAAAAGAAAAAAAAAACACAAATTGTTCTGGGTTTATTGCAAATCGTTTGGTCGGTTTTTCAAAAAGAAAAGAGGACGTAATGTTTGAAACTTCACCGGAAAAACTAGCCAGAAACTGGGTTTCCTTTTTCCGTTTCAAAAATCTGGGCTGCTGTTATTTTTTGGGTTTCGAAAACGAAGAACACCGAAGGCTGTTTTGGTTTGAAATCGGGAAGCGAAAAAAAAAAATTGGATTTTGGGTTATGTTTTTGTTTTGGCTGATTGTTGTTGGATTGTTTTTCAATCGGTAAAACTGAAATCCCGGAATGGTTCCGAAGTTTTTTTTTTCACTGTTTTAAATGGGTTTTTCAAAACTTCTTCGCCGGAAAAACGATTTCACCGGGATTGGATTTTGTTTTCGGATTTTGTTCTGGACACACCGATTCCGTGCAGCGCTAGATGGATCGTCCTTCTTGGCTCGGTTAGACCGCTGCCTTTCGGACGATTGCTGCATCTCCATGGTCGTCGAGGGCGAAGATCGTCGATCGGCGTCGACGATGAGAGTTGGCCGGGGAAGAAAGGAAGGCTGGCGGCGGGTGGCTGAAAACCCTAGGGGTTGAAATTACAATAATGCCCCCGCCGCAACCTTTAAACCCTAAACAGCCTTAAATTTTAAAATTGTTTTAATATTGCAGAATGGCCCCTGGACTTTGAGTCCTCCTCAAAACCCTAGCCCATAATTTTATTTAAATTAGATTATTGCCCCAAAAGTTTTAGAAAATTAAAAATTTAAAATTTTCTGAATTTTATTTAATAAGATTTTAATTAAATAATCTTACTAGATAAAGATAGGATTAATTTAGAATTTTATCCTATAAGTTTAAATTTGAAAATTTATCTTAATTAGATAATTAGATAAATTTTAAAATAATTATTTTAATTAGATTAAAATAATTAGAAAAGATAAATAAATAAATAAATAAATAATTAATTAGATTAATTAATTTGTTTAAATTTTGAATTGTTATTTATTTATTTTATTTTAATTTTGATGCTTATTTAAATTGTTTAAATTTTATTTGAAGCATCATAATTATGCAAGCATGTTCATGCATCATTTTGGATAAATGTAAAATGAACAGAATGATTGATTAAAATTGATCATGACACGATCAATTTTAATTCTGTAATAGTTACACAATCCTTATAATTAATCGGCTTAAATTAAAACCGGCTTGTATGAGCATATGCATTTTATGTGTTTCCAAGCATGAATTGGGCTTTTAATTTTAATGTTTTAAAAGTTGGGGCCTGCGAGCCAATTTTGAATTGGGCCTACGTGCCTATAAAATCATCATGTAATAGTTAGGCCCAAAAGGAGGTTCCAAGAGGAGTCCATGGTGGAGCCCAGGAGCGGAGGCCAAATATGAAGATTTTAAAAGGCCCTGTAATAGACTAGAGCCCAGTTCAGCGCTTTAATTTCATTCTTTTATTTATGCAAATGAATGATAAACGAAAATGCATGTTAAGCCGATCAAACTTAAATCCCAAAAACCCAAGATTTTGCTTCCATACTTGAGGGCCCGCTTGAGTGTCGAACGTCTGATGGACTTGGAGAGCCCAAGGGCCTCGGGTTTTCTTCATGCGGCGGGTTGTTACATAATAGTGCCCAACTTTATCACTACCATTAATGAGTGGAAAAACTGTTTGGGTATTAGATGCTCAACTTTATTACTACCACTTGTTATGGAAAAACTGTGTGGGTGTCTATTGATGTGATGCCTTGAGGGATGGTTTAACTTGGGAAAATTAATCCTAGCTTGACCCGATAAGTTGACTAGGGATTAATTTTACAAAGATAGGATGGTGTCAAACATTTGGAATGTTCATCCTATCACCGAAAAGTTGCATGGTATGCAATTGGAAAGCGTTAGATTACATGGAATGTGATTTGAACGTTGCCTACCAAAAGAGCCCGATCCCTACGATACTTGCCAAAGCAAGACTGGACTCTTTGTGGATTTTCGGCCCACAATCTAGCACCAACACAAAATTGTTTGGGATTTCAATTTTGGCTATTGTGGAAAACATTTTTCAAAACTCATTCTAATATTTTGCATTTTACTCTTTGTAGAAATGGCATCATCTAGCACAAATGTTATCTTTACTCTAAGAAGTATATTGGATAGAGATAAATTGGTTGGACCAAACTTCTTAGATTGGGAAAGAAATTTGAGAATAGTTCTCAAACAAGAAAGGAAGCTACATGTCTTAGAGACCGCTTTACCTGAACCACCACAAAATGCTTCGGCAAATGTTCAACGAGCCTGGGATAAGCTGAAAAATGACTCTGATGATGTGACGTGCTTGATGCTCGCGTCTATGACAGGCGAGCTTCAAAAGCAGTTCATGAATTTGGAAGCGTTCCGAATTTATGAGTCACTGACGGAAATGTTTCGTGAACAAGCTTCAGGTATCTTTGTTATAGAAATAAATCTTTCTATGTCCTCCTCATGGGTATTAGATACTGGTTGTGGGGCTCACATTTGTACTAATGTGCAAGGACTCAGAAATAGAAGGATAACAACGAAAGGTGAAGTAGATCTCCGAGTGGGCAACGGGGCAAGAGTTGCTACTGTTGAAGTTGGAGATTACACTCTGTCTTTACCTTATGGTTTAAATATCGAACTTGAAAATTGTTATTATGTACCTGCTTTGAGCAGAAATATTATTTCAGTTTCGAGTTTAGATAATAAAGGTTTTCGATTTATTATAGAGAATAATTCGTTATCTTTATATCGAAATGATATTTTTTACGGAGTTGCAAATATGTGTAACGGTCTGTATGTCTTGGATTTGACCCAAGAAAAACCAGTCTATAACATAGAAAAGAAAGCTAAATCATCTAAAAATGATTTAAGTCCAACATACCTTTGGCATTGTCGATTAGGCCATGCAAATGAAAAGCGAGTTCAAAAGCTTCACAATGATGGAGTGCTTGGTTCATTTGATTTTGAATCATATGAAACCTGCGAACCCTGCTTGCAAGGCAAAATGACAAAGAGTCCTTTCAACAAGAAAGGTGAAAGAACAAGTGAGATATTGGCCCTAATACATACGGATGTATGTGGACCAATGAGCACACAAGCCAGAGGTGGATTTGAATACTTCGTGACTTTTACTGATGACTTTAGTAGATATGGGTATGTCTACTTAATGAGGTATAAAAGTGAAACTCAAAGAGTTTAAAAACGAAGTAGAGAATCAGTTGGATAGAAGGATTAAGGCTATTCGCTCTGATCGGGGAGGTGAATACCTTAGTGATGAGTTCGATGGCTATCTAAAACAGTGTGGAATTGTTTCACAGTTGACTCCACCAGGAACACCTCAATGGAATGGTGTATCCGAGAGGAGAAATCAGACCTTATTAGATATGGTTCGATCTATGATGGGCCTAGCGACTCTCCCTACATCCTTTTGGGGTTATGCTCTCCTTTCTGCTGCCTACTTATTGAATCGTATTCCATCTAAGGCAGTAGATAAGACTCCATATGAGATATGGATAGGTCGGAAGCCCTATATGTCCTATCTACGAGTTTGGGGTTGTCAAGCTCATGTAAAGCGTTTACAATGTAATAAGCTTAAACCTAAAACTGACAAATGCCTATTTGTGAGATATCCTAAGAAAACCAAAGGATATCAATTCTACAACCCAACTGAGAACAAAGTGTTCGTTGCTCGAGGAGCTACTTTCTTAGAGAAAGAATTTCTGTACAAGAAAGACAGTGGGAGTAGAATAGAACTCGGAGAAGTTCAAGAACCACAAGAGAATGTAGAACGATCTACAGAAACTCAGATGGAAGTTGACATGGAAACTCATGAAGATGAGCAACCAGAGTCAACAACACAAGAACCTAGAAGATCTGGTAGATCTCGTCAAACAACCCGAGAGATACGGATTTCTCGTGACTGACGATCAAGATTTGATCTTGGTGGACTCTAATGAGCCTGCAAACTACAAACAGGTTTTAGAAAGTCCGGATTCCGGTAAATGGCTAGAAGCCATGGAATCTGAAATGCAATCCATGAGGGACAACAAAGTGTGGACTTTGATTGACCCTCCTGTTCAGGCAAAGGTTGTCGATTGCAAGTGGATTTTTAAGTTAAAACCTGGCGGGATCTTCAAGGCACGACTAGTGGCTAAAGGTTTCAGACAGACTCATGGTATAGACTATGATGAAACCTTCTCTCCTGTCGTGATGCTCAAGTCCATTAGGACAATGCTTGCCATAGTAGCATATTTTGACTATGAGGTATGGCAGATGGATGTTAAGACGACTTTCCTGAATGGAAACCTACTCGAGGATGTTTATATGAAACAACCCGAGGGATACATCGATCAAAAGCATCCTAATCGAGTATGTAAGCTTCAGAGGTCCATCTATGGACTAAAGCAAGCATCTCGAAGTTGGAATCTTCGCTTTGATGAGGAAGTAAAAGGTTACGAATTCATCAAGAATGAAGATGAGCCTTGTGTTTACAAGAAAGTTAGTGGGAGCAAGATTGTTTTCCTTGTCCTATATGTGGACGACATCCTGCTCATAGGAAATGACATTCCCTTGATGAAGGACATCAAACAATGGTTGGGGAGTGTATTTTCTATGAAAGACTTAGGAGAAGCTGAGACGATACTAGGTATCAAGATATATAGAGATAGGTCTAAAAGGCTTCTGGGACTAAGTCAAGAAAGGTACATAGACAATATATTGAAAAGATTCAATATGTCTAACGCCAAAAAATGGTAAGGTACCATTTAGACATGGCCTTCTCTTGAAGAAGAACCAAGGTCCTTCAACAAGAGAGGAGAGGGATACAATGCGTAGAGTCCCATATGCTTCGTCAATAGGATCTATCATGTATGCCATGTTGTGTACCCGTCCGGATGTTGCACATGCACTTAGCATGACAGGGATGGATCATTGGACTGCAGTCAAAGCAATCCTGAAGTACTTACGAAGAATTAAAGGATTAATGCTAGTGTATGGAGGACAAGAACAGCTCATTGTACAAGGTTACGCTGATGTTGTTTTCCAAACAGATCAAGATGACATGAAGTCACAATCAGGCTACGTGTTTAGTCTGAATGGCGGTGCAATAAGTTGGAAAAGCTCAAAGCAAGATACAACAGCCGATTTTACAATAGAGTCTGAGTACATTGCTGCATCAGATGCTGTAAAGGAAGCTGTTTGGCTGAGAAAGTTCGTGTCAGACATCGGAGTGATACCGAGTATCCAAGATCCGATAGAACTTTTCTGTGACAATAACGGGGCCATCGCACAAGCTAAGGAGCCTCGGTCACACTAGAAAACCAAACACATACTCAGAAGGTTTCACCTCATCCGAGAGATCATTGATCGAGGAGATGTGAAAGTGTGCAAAATAGGGTCAGATGACAATATAGCAGATCCTCTCACAAAAACTCTACCACAGTCAAAGTTTGATAGACATGTAATAGAGCTTGGTCTTAAACAGTTTAGGACATAGCCCTTCATCGGGCAAGTGGAAGATTGTTGGTGAATGTGCCCTAATGAGGGCTATTTATGTAAATATACTTTGAGGGCATTTATGTAAATAAGATATTTGTCGCTTGATTGATTGTTTATCAAATGAGTTAATTTCATGATAGTAATATCCTTGTGCATATTTAAATTCATGAAATCGATCGGCCAAAAGAAACACTCCATGGACTAATTAGATCATGAGTGATTCTTTTGAGTAGTACTGGTACTAGGATCCTTAGACCAGAAATCACTACATGGTCTTAGGTGAATTGTAGTGTGCTTTGACATACGCCTAACGGGGCCGTAACAGGTTGCCAAGTACGGGTATGATTGGGTACACTATGAGACACGCTAAGGTATGTAGGTGAAGTGATGGGACTACAAATCTCTCTTAAGTGAGAGATGATATCTTGGCCACTTGATAGTGAACTGAAAAGTGCATGGCCATGCCCAAGGAATGATAAGGATATCATTTGCTTGATGGATTCAGTGTCACTAAGAGATCAAGTAAACGTTTAGCTACATAAGGATGATGGTTCCATGCCTTATGCTAAACTGGATATCGATGTAGAGGATCGTACGCAGTTTGCTCGGAAAGGTTGTGTTGAATCTCCATTCGACCCTCCATTCTGAATTGGGTAGTCATTATGTCTTGCTAAATACCACTAATGACTTATGGATTAATCAATGAGATTGAGTTATCCGTTGCCAATTTGGAATGGGCCTACAGGATCGCACATAAGAAAGTTCAATGATGCAGAATAAGGATTCTTGCCTACAATAAGTATAATTGTTATACTTAAATAAATAAGATTTAATTAAATAGTTTAATTAAATATTATTGGAAAGGTCTATGGTATTAATTAATAGTTAATTAATTACCTGAGAACAATTGGGATGGGCTGATAAATCAAGGGACTTAATTGCAATTGAAGTTCTTGACCCATCAGCCTGATCCATGGGTCATGGGTTGATCCATGGGCTTGGTGTATAACCCAAATCATTAAAGTATTATTTAAGGCTGATTTGGAATTAGTAAATATTATTTAAATACTGACTTGGAATCAGTTAAATAATATTTGGTAATAATACTGATTTGGAAAATTACTAAAATCAGTTAAGTTATAATTGGATAAATTACAATACTGATTTTGGAAATTAATTCTCTACAAATATCCTAGGGATATAATTGTAGGAGGATGATTTTGAGTTATTCTCATCAGACAAAATACACAGAATTCCCAAAATTCTCCCGGTAGGCAAGATTGGCTAGCACCAACCTGCGAAGGCTTTCGTGCTTGAGAGTAGAGGATCCTTCAAGGAAGGATTTTGGAGACAACAAAACGCCATCTTCTCAGAGGAGCCAGGTGACGTGCGCAACCGATTACGCTTCAAGGGTAAGACCCGATCCTTAGTGTTTATGATTCCACCGTTTAATTAGATTAAACGCCTAAACGAATTCCCAACATTAATAACTAAAACATTGTCTATTTATTTACAGTTTTATAGATGTGGCATTCAACCCCTTAGCTACTATTTTGAATGACAATAAATTAACTGGAACCAACTATGTCGACTGGAATCGTAACTTGGACATTATCCTGACGGCAGAGCATTATAAGTTTGTGCTCACCGAAATATGTCCAGGTGTACCTGATGAGGACTCTCCTCAAGAGGATAGGGATGCCTATGCCAGGTTGAGAAAAGCGGATGAGATGGAGCGGTGCTATATTTTGGACTCTGTGTCAAATGTACTGCAACATCAGCTTTATCCCTTGGTCTCTGCCTTCAACATGATGGCTCACCTGAGGGAGATGTTCGCATATCAAGGTAGGACTGCTAGGAAAGCAGCCATAAGAAAGTTAATGAACACAAAGATGGCTGAGGGTGGATCAATGAGAGATCATGTGCTTCACATGATCAGTAACATCAATGAGATAGAGGTGTTGGGAGGAGAAATTGACCCAAAAAGTCAGATAGATATTATCCTCCAGAGCTTACCCTCTTGTTTTGAGCAGTTTCAGGTTAATTATAACATGAGCCAAAGAGTTTACACTCTACCCGAGCTCTTAACTGATTTGGTGGTGGCCGAAGGCATCTTCCACGTGAAGAAGCAAGCTTTGGTCTTAGTGAAGGCTTTTGGTTCTTTTTCTGCGCCTAAAGGCAAGAAGAATAAGAAGAAGAAGAATGCCAAGAAACTTGCTATGAAGCCTGAAATCACAAAGAGGAGCAAGCCCAAAGACAAGTGCTTCAGGTGCGGTAAAACAGGACACTGGAAAGCGGATTATCCAAAGCCTAAAGGTACGATAGTTTCTACCCTAGTCACTGAGACATGTTTAGCAGCGATTCCCACAGATACTTGATGTGTGGATTCATGAGCCACTGATCATGTTTGTAATTCTTTGCAGGGGTTCCAAGTGACCCGGCTACTTAGAGAGGGAGAGTTGCAGGTCTACCTTGGGGATATTACCAGAGTTTCTGTTGCTGCAGTGGGAGTTTGATGTCTTTATTTTTCAGACTCTATTTTACATTTAAAGGATTGTCTTTATGTACCTAGTTTTCGAAAGAACTTGCTTTCGGTTTCGAAACTTGTTATGGATGGTTATAAGTGTGCATTTTCTGATGGTTCAGTTTTTATTAGAAAAGGCCAGAAACTTATATGTTCCGGTACATTGGTTGAAAATTTGTTTTTAATTAAGACTTACTCCCCAGTTATGCAAAACACAGAAACTAGTAGCTCATCATCGAATCATAATAAGAGAAAAGAGTCTTCCCCTTTGAATCAGACTTATCTTTGGCACCTGAGACTAGGTCATATCAACCTTAGTAGGATTCAAAGGTTTGTCAAGAGTGGGTCTTTGGACTTACTAGATATTGACATCTATTCGACCTGTGAGTCCTGCTTGGAGGGTAAAATGACCAAGAGGCCTTTCAAGGCAAAGGAGTATAGGGCCAAGGAGGTTTTAGAGCTGATTCATTCTGACGTGTGTGGGCCTATGTCAGTTCAGGCTAGAGGTGGTTATGAGTATTTTGTGACTTTCATGGATGATTACTCTAGATGTGGATACATATACCTGATGCGCCACAAGTCTGAATGCTTTGGAAAGTTCAGAGAATTCAAGGCTGAGGTGGAGAACCATCTGGTAAGAGTATCAAGTCACTGCAGTCTGATCACGGTGGCGAATACCTCTCTAGTGAATTTAGATCCTATTTGTCAGATGAGGGTATTCAGACCCAGTTGTCTGCACCTGGCACACCCCAGCAGAATGGTGTAGCAGAGAGGAGGAACAGGACTCTTATGGAGATGGTTAGATCGATGATGAGTTACAGTGGGTTGCCTACCTTGTTTTGGGGTTATGCCTTGGAGACAGCATATTTTATCCTCAACCTTGTGCCATCTAAGTCTGTGCCTACGACCCCATTAGAGTTGTGGAGTGGGCGAAAGCCTAGTCTGAGACATCTCAGGATTTTGGGTTGTCCAACACATGTGCTCGAGGCAGATGCAGGCAAGTTAGAGGCGAGATCCAAGGCTATGCTGTTTATAGGCTACCCCAAAGGAACGAGAGGTGGTTTATTTTATAGTCCTCAGGATCTGACGGGAGGGTTGAGACCTTCAAGGCTAGGCTTGTGGCGAAAGGGTGTACTCAGAAAGAAGGGATCGATTATGAGGAGACCTTTTCCCCAGTAGCTATGCTTAAGTCAATCCGGATTCTCTTGGCCATAGCTGCTCATATGGATTATGAGATTTGGCAGATGGACGTCAAGACAGCTTTCCTTAATGGAAGTCTTGAGGAGACCATCTTTATGCACTAACCAGAGGGCTTCATTGTTAAAGGCCAAGAGCACAAGGTATACAGGCTTAGGAGGTCCATTTATGGACTTAAGCAGGCATCCAGATCTTAGAACATTCGTTTTGATGAGGTTATCCAGTCCTATGGATTCACTCAGTCTCCGGATGAGCAGTGTGTTTATCGCAGGCGTGATGGTGATATGGTGGTGTTCCTCGTACATTACGTAGATGACATTCTTCTTATTGGCAACAGTAAGAAGGTGTTGTCAGACGTAAAGGCATGGTTGTCCAGGCAATTCGATATGAAGGATTTGGGAGAGGCTGGACATATCCTTGGGATCAAGATCATTCGAGATCATAGGAGACATTCTCTGACTCTCTCTCAGGCATCCTACATAGACACGATTCTGGCCCATTTTAACATGTAGAACTCCAAGAAGGGTTCACTACCTTTCAGGCATCGAGTGCATTTGTCTAAGGAGCAGTGTCCTAAGACTGCGGAGGAGATAGATCCCATATAGGCGGTACCCTATGCTTCTGCAGTGGGTAGCCTCATGTATGCTATGTTGTGCACGAGGCCTGATATTTGCTTTGCCGTTGGCATGGTTAGCAGATATCAGAGTAACCCTGGGAAGGCTCACTGGGAGGCAGTAAAATGCATTCTCAAGTACTTGCGCAGGACGAGAGATTATGTCCTAGTTTATAGAGCGCAGGAGCTTGTACCATTGGGTTACACAGATTCAGACTTTCAAGGAGATATGGACAAGAGTAAGTCTACCTCTGGGTTTGTGTTTACTCTGGGAGGTGGAGCCATAGTATGGAAGAGTGTCAAGCAGAAATGCGTGGCGGACTCTACCATGGAGGCCGAGTACGTTGCCGCTTCAGAGGCAGCGAAAGAGGCTGTATGGCTCAGGAGCTTCTTGATGGACTTGGATGTGGTTCCAGAGTTGCCTAGGTCTATCACAGTTTATTGTGATAACAATGGTGCAGTTGCTAACTCAAGGGAACCACGAGCCCATAAGGCGAGTAAACACATAAAGCGCAAGTACCACCTGATATGAGAGATCGTAAAGAGGGGAGACGTGATCGTGGCCAAGATAGCTTCAGATGACAACCTTGCAGATCCTTTCACCAAGCCATTGATCCCAAAGGTCTTTGAGAGACATGTGGAGGGCATGGGAGTCAGATTCTTGAGAGAGCCATGTGAGTGAGCTTAAAGGTGTTCTGGAGATTTGATTATGACAGCAGTGTAATAGCGGGTTGGACAGTTTTTGTACTTCTTAGCATAGCTTTGAGTATTAGTGGGAGATTGTTAGTTTTGAATACAGAAAAGCTATGGCTTGTATAAAAAACTAATATCCACAGTTGACATATCATTTTGTTTCAGTATAAATTTGTTCCGTTATATCATAGAACTAGATAACGGAGTGTGGACAGACACAGTAGATACCGTTATTGGTTAAAGTATTGATATATAAAAAGTATGCTCGTAACCAAGATAGTCTGAACATACTATCGGTATAGGTTATTGTGTGGTTTGGAAATTAGTTTATCTAAACTAGTTTAAATTACACGGATATGCCCGGGGCATATTGAGCACGACCAGTTTGGATAGAATTGACTTATACTGATCGGCGTAGTCAATTCGGTCCTAGTATTCCGTCTCTCAATCCCGAGATTGGGACGGGCGTGAGGGTTGGATGTCGTGTGCTTTTATTTGCCAAAGAGTGAGGTCAATTGAGGCCAATACCTCGGTAGGTTGGGTATGCGGTGCTTAGCTTCTTACGTGTCGTTGCTAGTCGGAGGAATCCACGTACCGGTTCGCCGGGTTGATGGTGCTCCCGAGATGAGCTCGTAAGGTTATTATACTAAACCCCGGTGAACTTTATGTTTCGGTATAATAAAAGGACGAGTGGTACTAATGTCAGAAACCAAGAAGTCGGTGAATTAATTTGTCAGTAAATTGATAAACCGACGAGCGCTAGATCTTTAATGTGGGGAGATAGAATAAAATATAATGGCGCGATGTAAAGTCATTTTCGAGCGGTAGTTCCACAATTGGTCCGTTAGTGGTACGACCGATTATGCATTTGAC